>CAEMYA010000238.1:4809003-4823040 GCA_903131615.1 Diplodus sargus | reverse complement strand
AAAAAAAAGGTGGGGTTCCAATGCTCGGGGCCTAGGTTGCACAATAGTGATGGGGGGCATCTGGGACAATGATGTAAGAACAAACGACGCCTCTGCACCGTTTGGGTCTTGTTCCACACGTTTCAGTCGTGTTTGAAAGGTAGAATGCAGCGTGATTTCTGAGAAACAGGGTATGAACACAAAAGAAAACTACAGACAGTGAGAGTAACAACTTCATAGAGAGTTTATTATTAAATCATAATGTACTAAATATAATCAGTCGCTATGCAGAAATATATACATCTTATAGAATATGTCGATGTAACACAATTACAGAAATAGTAAAATAAATACTATTAAAGCATAGTTTAAAAAACCCTAAAAACAGCTTTTTTTCGTAGGTTTGTAAGGCTTCGAGGTCTTGAAACAAAACGTTCGATGGAAATACAACACATTGTGCTTACTCTACCAGCAGTCAAGTCAACTAAACTAATATCGCGAGAAGTAGAACTCAATGTAAAAGCAAATCAAACACGTAAAGACACAGAATCCGAAGTGACCAGGACGTCATACTGTATTATGAACAATGATTTATTTTTGAAAAATTCCCCCCACACTCAAGTACGACTAAAAGATTAATTATATCCGCGGGCCTGTTGTATAATCAACCAAAATTAATAATTTAACCGTTTTTCTACTCTTTAAAACAACTGGGGGAGCATCATACTTTTTGAAGCGATGCCTTTTTTTTTTTTAATTCAGAACTGGTATTGTGCAATACTAGTCAGAGTAACTTGCATAATGCTATCATGTGCACAGATGAGATGGATTTCAAAACACAGCAAAATTGCATGGAAATAGAAAATGAAACAAACTCCCACAGGAGAGTGTTTTGTCCAGCACAGAGCGCGGAGCTCTGCTTCATTAAAACGCTCACAATATCACACCGTGCCGTCCGCTGTAGGGCAATTTTAAAAATCTTTATGTTCCCCGTGGAATCCATGTTTGCCTTCTTGAGACCACTAGTCAAAAGTGCTTCTCCTCTGCATTTGTTTCTAACGCAATATTATTATTTTTTTATTAGAAATTAGAACACCAGCTTAACGGCTTCAGTGAAGAGTTGAATCTTAAATGTACATGATTTCCAGATTTCATACTCTTTGCGATGTCCCTGTTTTGCTCTAATTACAACATGCACTTGGGCTGGTATGGACTCCAAAGTCAAAACATTTCTGTTTTGCATTTGTTTCGCACGAAGACGGGCGGACTGTTTTGTTTCATTCAAACGATGATATATGTTTGACAATTATAATGACAAGCTGAGTCAACATGGCGCGTCTCGGTTTTGCTTTAATGACAGCGTGCGCTCCAGCTGGCATGGACTCCATAAGGTTTGTAATGACTCGTGTTACACCAGCATTATTTGACAGTGCTCCAACAAGCTTCCTGTAATCTCACAGCATGCTCGGCCTTCTCAGTCTTACAGAGGCTCCATGAGAGGCACCACTCCATTATTCAGAGACGCATTACGCACGCTGTGTTGGATTCTTACTTTGGAAGCATAATGACCCCAATCTCCCTTTGCAGGAACTACTTGAGTTCTTCAAGGCGTCCTGACTGTCACTGACTGTCGAAGACTGAGAAAGCCAGGCGTTATGTGACATCGACTGACGCTGGGATAACTATGAGAAAACTTGTGGAGTCCATGCCAGCTCCGGTGCTGCAATTACAGCAAAAGAAATAACATTTTTCGAATGTTACATTTTCCTCTCAGATTGTTTAACTGATATTATACTTTGTAAAGATAAACTGCTACACTGGAAAGAAATGCAAAAAATAAGTATTTTGGAAAACTTGTGGAGTCCATACCCAACACTGATATTCTCAAATTCATGTACATCTATGTTTCAACTTTTTCCTGGTATCAATACGTTTATATTACAATTTATGATGAACAAAATGGTGTTGCATTATAAACAAATGCACATAGAGATATTTTGACTATTGGCATCTGACTTTTTGACCCTGCCGTACATCACCATCGTAACAAGCGTCGCTTATTCAACAAAGACAATAATATGAAAACTGAATGGTTCAACTGTTACTGAGAGTTTACATAGGGAGGAACTATAATTGGAGGCATGCCTGTTGATGCCGAGGTGCTGACACAGATCTCAACGGGAAAAACAGCGGGGAAGAAACTGCCGGATATTAAACAGCAGTCTAGCAGCACCGACTTTTCCAGCACCCAATTAGACACTTCTGCAACAGATGAGTGCAGTTGCGCTACGACATTATCAGCCGTGACAGTGGGAAACACCTTGCTAAATGCTAAACATACAGGATGATTAATGTCAGACTAAAACGCAGATCACACCGGCTGCTTCTCTAGCAAACCCAAATCCCCATGAAATCAGGGGTGTTTGAGTTTTTCTACAAACGATAACACAAAGATCATCTATGATACGAAGGACAAAACACACTATTTCAAGTCTCACTTCTTCGTTCTTTTTCGCTGGGAGTTTAACTCACCCGACATTATCCAAAACGCTTGTTTTCATAACCTGGACAAACCTGAACTCAGCCAGGTAAAACTTGATGATCTTACGGGGACTACAGACACCCTCGACTTGGCACAATAATTACACGTGGCTGAGGTTGACAAAGACGACACTCGAGTGTAAAACCTCAACATCAGCTTAGCCCAACAAACCTTCTGTGCAGCCGTCTGGATGATCATTATTTGCTGAACTATAGTGGCAGGTCACTGACACTCATTCTACCCTAAAGCGAAGACAAAGTGCAAACAACACCCCCCCCCCCCTTCTGCATCATAGAAAACATATTTTTAGACAGCTGTGCAGCTAATTGGATGCTTCAGTTCTCAGATGACATTAAGTGCTAGACAACGTGAGAGAGTAGACTCCTCCTGAGATGATGAAGAGCTCGGTGTTGCCTGCGTGGATCACGTCTCATGTGCCTCTTTAAAAAATGCCGTTGGACTTTGTCACTCGAGCATTTTGAGGTTTTTTTTTTTCAGAAGCATCCTACTTCACATGAAGACGCACGATCAGAGCCGCCCAGTGCAAGTTGCTTGTTACTGAGCAGCTCAGCTGAGGGAAGCCGGAGGTTAATGTTCCCTACTTAAGGCACTTCAGAGACATCGTTAAGAAATTATCCTATTACTATCTTATTATGCTATTTTGCTTTGAATGTGTTTAGAGAAAATGGGGGTGATCAAATAAAAATAAAAAATCAATTTAATACAAAGGCATAAAAATGCTTCATGAATAAGAACGTTGTGTTGCATTTAGGTGTAATTTAAATCCGGGCATGTTAAACTGTTAGGCAAGTGATCCCTGAGAGAATCCTCCACTTCAGGTTGACTTTACTTTAATAAAAAATGCAGGAAACCAGTTACCTCAGATTTACCAAGTAGGCTACAAAATTTAATTATATGAACTAAAATGATTGGAAAACTTAAAATGATTAGTCTACTTTACGTGGTCATCGGTTTCCTCAGTCTTTCAAAGTAAAAGTCACTTTTTCCGATTTCACAGTGTACCCTGTTTTCAAGTAAAAACTTGAAACAAGTTTTGGAATTCTGTTTAAATTTTTGCAATGTCTTTATAATAAAAACGTCCCATTTGCTAAAAAAACAAAACAGAGTGACACGTGTTCCCATCAGCACCACACACATAAAGTATTTTTTTTTTATGATAGTGACAATGTGAATATTAAAAGTTGACTTTATTTTTAAAAAGTCAGAAAACGCACTTAGCCTCAGAATTATCAAGTAAATCGTCATATTTACGTTGTACGAATTAAAAGAATGTCAACAACTTGAAATTATTACTCGACTTACTTGGAAATTATGAGGTGATCCGTTTTCCTTGATTTATTTAAATAAACACACATTTATCATATTTTACAGTGTCCATGATACTATAAAATTAAATATGTAGTGTAAGTGTAACGTTTAACATGATTGCCATGTTATATGACACAGTATGATTGGTCCCAGTAGAGTGCTGCAGGAATGAGTCGTAAAACCCAGAAAATAATTAAAGGAGACCCATTATGCGTTTTCATCTTGTTCCTTTCCTTCAGGTTCTTGTACATGTAAAATTTCTTGAAAGTTTAATTTCTAATTCTGTGACTTCTTGACATCATGCATTTGCATAGTGTATGCCTGTATTCAAGGTAGAAGTAAAGCTAACTGGAAGATGACAACACAACAGAGCTGATTAGAGACACAGTGCTGGCTCGGGCTTGTGCGAGCTGACCAATCAGAGTAGACTGGGTATTCGGACTGGGGGGCCTTAGACAAATGATGTGTTTTTTGAGTCTATAGCTTTTAAACTTAAAATTATGAATTGACAATGAGCATAATATGTCTCCTTTAACATTTTTCCACTTCCAGTTCTCTTGTCTTGAAGTCAAAGAGTTTTTTTTTTATATATCATGGGTTTATGATTAGATGCCTTAGAAGCTTTTTACACGTCTGATAGTAAAAATGGCGGTTGCTAACAAGTGGCTAAATGAGATTAACAAGGTTGTTGGGGACATTAACAAACATTGTTTTGTTTTTTTTGTCATCCCTGCAGCACTCCGTTCTCTTTGGCTATTTTATGTAGCTAAAAGCAAAAGGCAAATGGGACTGTGGATATCCTTCACCTCTCTGCTTTATCATTCAAATTTCAGCCCTGGTTATGCTGCAGAGTTTTTATCAAAGAGATGAATAGGAAATCTCTTTTGAATAGGCAGTTTGTTAGCTAAAAACGCTCCAGGAAGCAGGATATGATTTGGGACAACAACAGTTTTTCTTTCCTCTTATTTATGAGTCAATTTGCACAAAAAGCGAATATGGAAAATGTTTTACACAGGTTGACTCTTAGGAATCAACATGTATAGATGTACGGAATTCAATTTTGACTAGTTCAACTGACCTCGACTAGATTATCCTCCTATATTTCTTGTTTTAACTCCGCAACGCGCTCAAGCCTCCTCACATGTTTGCATGTAAAAAACAAGGAAAATACAGAATAAATCAGGAACATATGAAACTGAAAAAAAAAACAATAAATAGTAATACCAAAGTATTCTATGTTGCTTTTCTTTCTCAGCTCTTGCGAGAGTTGCTGTACCACTTCCTGAGAGCCACTCCACTGGTGCTCGCCACCACGAACAGCGCCCCTCCTAGACTCCACCAGGTCGGTGCACGGTTAAAGAAAATGAACTGGAAGAGGAATGCCAGCACCACATCGACAGTCCTCACCAAGGCCACGGGTCCGGCTTTCTCGATCTGCAGGGCCTTCGTGAGGAAGCTCTGGCCAGCGATACCCAGGACAGCGATGAGCATCAGCAGCCAGCGATCGCGGCCACAGGACGGGATCTTCCATTCCCCAAGGACGGATACAGTGATGATGCACTCAATGAAACCGATGACAGCGTAGTACCAGACGGAGAGGTAGTAATGGACGCTCTTCCCGATCTTGCGAAGGACAACATAAGTAAAAGCAGCCCCAACAGCTCCTGAGAACAAATCAGAAATAAGATATTGAATGAATAGAGCAATCAGAAGAATTATGAAATTTAAAGACCGACATTATTGAAGATTTATTTGAGTTACTTAAGTTGAACATGTTGAGGTCAGCGCATTTAGGGTCTTTATGAGGGGATTTTGAGGATAAATTCACCCAAAATGAAAATTCAGTCATTAAAATAAACAAAAACATGAATTTAATCCCCACAAGTTTAATCAAAGATTGAATTGATTTGAGAAGACGTTATTAATGCCCATCTGCATCCCGTCTGAAGCGAGTGCACAAGCAAACTGAATGTCAAGGGTGTAAATAACATCTTTTCAAATCAATTTGGCATCTCAGGGCTTCCGCAGACTTGGATTATGCCTGTATGGATTATATTTTTATTTCAGTTTATTCCCAGGAACACTGCTATGGCTAGCGTAGTAGCTGAAGAGAACATAGATGCACTCTCCATTGAGAACAATTGCCTTTCCCTGTTCAGTGCTGCCCTTGCACATTTAAGCATGCCAAACCTTGGTCACAAAGTTAAGCTTCCGATTCACACTTGGTTGGCACAGAAGCTACCTTGCACTCCAGAAGCCTAGCATTTAATTTGTGGCTAGGTGATTCGCCAGCGAGGGATCGTGACCTTTGCTGCTACACACGCAACTTCTGCTAGTTGGAACATTCACGCTGCAAGTTTGAGTCAAGTCAGTTTTATCTATGTAGCCCAGTATCCATCACAAATTGGTTTCAAGAGGATCCAAAACCTGTATAACATGCGTCACCCTCTATCCTTAGACCTTCCAAACCAAACTTTAAAATGGAAAGAATATAAGGAATCCTTAGGGAGAGCAAAACAAGAGGGATCATTCTCGCCAGACAGACACACAATAGATGTGGAGTCGAGCAGCTAAGACCAGGTTTCTCAGCAGGAGAGCAGATGTCATTTTTTGAGATTGCGAAAGGTGCCTGTAAGTCTATAAAGGACCTCAAACTAACGCTCTTTCACACGGAAAGGAGCTACTTGAGCGCTGGAAGGAGAACCCCAGGGGAGAACTATGATTAATTGGAAGGACTGTATCTCCCATCTGACCCCGATGTGCCAGAGGACATAGTTGTATCGCATTGAATTCCCCTGGTTGTCATGGTAATCCCGACCCGGTTAGAATAAAACTGTCATGTCAAGGACGAAGAAAATTCTCACTGTCATAAGCCCTCTGAATGTTTCTATCTATTCAATATGGTCACATAAACTTGGATGAAACCTGTATGAAAGAGTGTCTGTTAATTTGTATCACCTGCGAAGGCGGCGATAGTCCCCTTGATGTGGTTAGTGTAGTTGCCCTCAATGCCATGTAGACGATCGCCAAAGATGAACGGTGGTCTGGCGATGAGGATGACTCCAGTGAGGGTAAAAACCATGAAGACCAAGTCCCAGATCGTACATCTCTCCTTCAGGAAGATCCAGGCCAAGAGGGAGGTGAAAACTGGATTACTGGGGGACAGTGAAAGAACAACAGTACGTCATAAATTAATGGGTTTAGTTAAATCAATAAAACGTATAGAAAAAATAAGAGACAGCTGGTGAGAAATGCTGATTATTGTCTTAACAGATCAGTCTCATATGAGGTATGTAGCTCTACTCGAATCCCACTTCGCCAGATCTTTCATATTCTACTGACAGCATATGGGAGGGAGAGGGAGACAATTAAGAGGAATAAGGAAAACGTTGTAAAGTGAGATAAAGAGATGATGGTGAGGAAAAGAATGACAGGAGGGAGATTAGAGGAAAAACTTGACGCCGTACTACTCGCAGAGGACAAAACCTTTCCGCAGTCTTAGTACAATCAGCACTCGTCAGGCACAAGTAATTACGCTCCGACCTCCTCTCACCTGAACATGATGACGGTGGCATCTGCTAGCGGCATCTGCTGAACGGCATAGAAGAGCAGGATCATGGCATTGGAACCGACGAAACCACGGAACACCAGATATTTGCGTTTTTCTCTGGGACCAAGGAAACCTGTCCTGGAGGAGCAGAGATATGAGGATGATGGATGAATGGATGGATGGATGGATGGATGGATGGATGGGTGGATGGATGGGTGGGTGGATGGATGGGTGGATGGATGGGTGGATGGGTGGGTGGATGGATGGATGGATGGATGGATGGATGGATGGATTTGTTAGACTGACAAAGGAAGGTATACACAGAATTTTAGAACGAAAGAGGGAGGAAAGCTCAGCGAAAAGAGGTGACAGATGGGCAGATTAAGGTGCCGTGGAGATGACAGTGATGGATGTGCAGATGAGTGGGCGGGGCTGTAAAGAGAGGTGGTCATGAATGAGCGTCAAAACAAAGAGGAATGCGGAGGACGTATGGATGAACGGATGAATAGTTACATGAATGAATAAAAGAACTGCGGTAGTCTTTGGGATTTAAGTTTATTTTTGATTCTTGGGATTATAACGTCATTCTTAAGTGAAGTGGTTACGCGCAAGTTTGTCATGTCATGCTTGTGAAATGAATGGAGAGAGAGTAAACTTAATGATTTTTAGAGGCTGGATTTGACTTTCTTGCTTTGTGTTTATTGAACATTAAAGCATGTAAACATTTTCTAAAACCATATATATGAACATGAAAATGAGCTCAATATGGGACCTTTAAAATCTAACTTACCTAATATTTTGTTTCGTATACTGTATATTTAATGTATTTGATTTAATTGATAATCAGATTTCACCCTTATTGTATTCTATTGCACTATATTTAATAGTATTTTAAGTGAAAACGAACAATATGCTTTTACTGTTCAATACAGATACAATAGAGCCTCTGGTACTTTATCTAAAATCATATTTCATGTGTAAAGGCTTTCTTCAAAACCCTCCCAACACTGTAGGTACATAATATTTTTCATCAACAGGGCCAAAGGGAAAAAAAAACCATGGCTCTCACAGTATTTTGACAATGCAAACTTGTTTGACAAGTGCTTATATGTTAAGCCATGATACTTGTATTTGAACTTGGCAGCAAGGTATGAACACAAATGCAGGAATCCCCTGACAAACGGGGATATAAAGGAACCTGGATCTTATCACAACACATAAATTGTTGGTTTAAAAGAAAAGACTGTTTGGGGGTGTTACTATAGCACTAATTACTGCATAAAAAGTATGTGCAAATGTTGATTCTGGGGTTAAAATGTAACTGTTGGGGGGTCATGTCGTCTAAGTATTTGAGTTTCTCCATCGCGCTTACTTGTGGTAGATGAGTAACGGCGCAGTGAAGAGCATCTGGAAGAAGCAGCGTATGGCGCTGATCTCTATGGCGTGGACTCCCTGGATGGTTTTCACCAAGAGGGCGATGATGGAGAAGAAAACTGTTGACAGGAAGGCGTAGAACAGACCGAGACTTTGACATGGCTTTGGTTTCTCTAGGCCTGCAAAAGAGAGAAAAAAGGAGGCGAGAGACAAAGGAAGTAAGGATGAGGGAGCTGATAGGTAGAGAGTCAGGGGCCCTGAGAAGGGTATCTCTTTGTGTTTTGTTGATACAGTTACTGCAGGATGGAGGAGTGAACCTGAGAGTATGTTATCGAACTCCATGTGGCCTTCGAATTTGGGTGAAAAACCACAAACAAAAGATTTGTGAAATCAGTGGTTTAGTGTTTGCAAACCTTGTCTGTGGAGCAACAAGCTGATATGTTTGCGGAGATTAGATTTCAGCCCAAGGTCGCTCAGGCACCTTTCTTTGTGTTCATCCACAATGTGTGGTCTGCTCACCATTACACTTACAACATAAACGGAGGAAACCGATTCCTTCAAAATAATAAAATAAAGTAAAAACTTGTCAAACTTAAATCTAATAGTCTGTTTTACCTGGTGAGTCTGACATTATCAATTTCCTGAACTTTTAAATTATTTCGGCTATAATAAAGATGATATTGACCAAACACGTGTTCTGTGTCTACAATGCCTTGCGCCTGTTGCCACAATGAGAGGTAACACAACTAATTTGTGTGACCATTTACGTCGGTACCACACAGCTCAGCTCAGTACGACGAATAAAAAGCCAGATCTGACTGTCGTACAAAAAAAACAAACAGATTTCAGTCGTTGAATAACCTGTTTATCACTCATTGTTAGTTACTTAATGTAATTATGAAGCTAGAATTTTCCATTTCGAGATAGAGAGCTCAAAAGGATCAAAGGTTTGTTTATTGTCATTCAATTCACGTTTGCACACGATACAAGGAAACATGCACTCAGGTCCCAGCACAATAAAAGCAAGCAATAAAAGGTAACAATGAGAATATCTCTAAAACGCGGACAGAAACCATTCTCACAACACTGACAAAAAGAGGTAAGATCAGTGCAGTTTAATTGTCTACAAGATAGCAGCAGTGCAGCATTACATAAAGTGCTATTCAGGTCATCTGATTACTACTTAGTAGACATTATTATTACAGTGTAACACTAACTGCGTACTTTTTTAAAAATCTTACTTTGCTTGGCATTAATCAAACATTCAAAAAATGATTTAAATTGTCGATAGCATGTGAAAAAAATAACAGTTTTGACTTTATGACATCTATGTATTGTGTTGCAGTGACATTTACCCAAGTTAGCATGCTAATCCACTAGCTCCGTCCTGTCCTGGTCCAAAGCTCTTATGCCAGCGATGTAGACATAAACACTCCTCTCCAGTGCTCTGAGCTCCCAGGCCCGACTGCTAGCTACAGAGCTAACTGAGCTAACTGCTGCTAGTGTTAGCCAATCACTTTAGTGATATGCTGCCCCCTATATGTTTTAAGCGTGAATTTATCAGGTGGCCAATTCTTACATGTTGCTCCTTTAATGACATAGACAGTGGAATGGAATTTTGCGTAACAGGAGCCTGCGTGCTTGTATCGTAATTTCTTTTGGCTATTCAACCAATAAATTACTGTCAAGTGCGATCTTTATCTCAGGAATGCAAGTGAGACTATACTATACTTATACACAGTCAAGATGAGTGTAAATTTATACTCTGAAACCGGTTGTGGCCTTTCTTCCTCCCACATCATTTTTCAAGAGAAACTAGTGTCATCAGATGCTTTTTTTTTACTTCCTTCTAAATTCCCAAAACAAAGTCAGTATGTCTTTCTTCCTTGTACAGAGTAACACCAATGGAAAAACCCTTCATTAGTTTCACACTGTATAGCCATTTCAATAGAAAAGCGTTGATTAAACTTTGAAACAAGGCCTTATTTTCAAGTTTAAAGGTGCGCTGCCATTTTGGGGAAGTAATTTGGAACAGAAGAGAAAGATCTTCATTGAAACAAAATACATAAACAAACTCTCTTCATTTTCGAGACTGAATAAACAAACTGACGACACAGTTTCATACTATTGTACACTGTTTATATTTGGCGGACCCTTCCACCTTTCTACATCTCATTTCCCTCTCAAAGCTGCGAGTTTGTTTAGGTATGTAAATAATAAATAATTCTGAGCTGGTATTGTAACCTTATCAACATTGTAAATATGAGCTTTCTGAGTTTCTGAATGTGTATTTCCAAAACTGCACAGTGCCCGTTTAAGGGGCATCAATTGCATTTTCCACTTCCCCCTAAACTCCCAAAGAAAGCCACTTATATTTCTTCCTTATAAAGAGTAACACCAATGGAAAAACCCTTCTTCAGTTTCACACCATTTAGCCATTTCAATAGAAAAGCGTTGATTAAACTTGGAAACAAGGCCTTGTTTTCAAGTTTAAAGGTGCACTGCCATTTTGGGGAAGTCATTTGGAACAGAAGAGAAAGATCTTCATCGACTAAAACAAATTAAATAAACCAACTCTCTTCATTTTCGCGACTGAATAAACAAACTGACGACACAGTTTTATACTATTGTACACTGTTTATATTTGGCAGACCCTGCCACCTTTCTACACCTCATATCCCTCTAAAAGCAGCTTGTTTGTTTAGGTATGTAAATAATAAACAATTCTGAGTTTGTATTGTAACCTTATCAACATTGTAAATATGAGCTTTCTGAGTTTCTGAATGTGTATTTCCAAAACTGCACAGTGCCCCTTTAAGGGGCATCAATTGCATTTTCCACTTCCCCCTAAACTCCCAAAGAAAGCCACTTATATTTCTTCCTTATACAGAGTAACACCAATGGAAAAACCCTTTTTTAGTTTCACACTATATATCCGTTTGAACTTTCTGTTGCATCACATGTGTTTTGCTGATAGGCACAAACTGATTGGAGTAGATTGTCAGGCCAGGTCTTATTTCCAAGTGCAGTGTTCTGAAAGCCTACAGGTATGGTAGCCCTGGTGCTGTAAAAGTGCACAGTCATTCATCCTTTCAGGGAGGGTTTACAGCACTTTATCTATTTTATCGGGTGCATACTTAGCAGCCGGCTTCCTTACATATAAAACACAGAGACACAGACACACAGACACACACACACACACACACTGAAAAGAGGAACTGTCCATCATAGTTTAGATATTATTAGGCATTAAAAATACATCAATGAACGTATTAACGTGCCGTGAGACAACAAACAACCATAAAAAATAAAATAAAAAATAGATATTTCCATCAAATACAGTTTCTTCCAGCCTACGTAATTTAGGGAACTGGTTAGGGGGGGTCCACTTTTAATGTGACGTCAAGCTAGTCACGTTTAAATGACGCGCCGGCCTCGTTGACACAGAAAAGCGCCGAAACTTCACAGAAAGTGTGTGAAGTGACCCACGCTGCTTCCCTTACGACTAAACCCCCCGCTCACAGGCTCTTAGCCTACACGTGATAGCCCCGTTATTACCGATGTGACGTGACACGGTTGTATAACGGGAGGCCACGTTACAGGACACGTTACTTCTGCGTGTTTGTTTTTGTGAGGATGGGGACATTTATTTCATTTTTATAACTTCCGTGTATTAAGAGCTAACTAAAGTGCGTGCGCTCTTCTCTACCTTCCCGGGATGCGGGCTTGCCTCTGACGCAACACGCCGGCGGGCAGAGCGCTCTCCCCTCGCCGCCTTCCGGTGAATCCTCGCTGCCCCTCGCCTCCTCCGTCTCCTCAGCATCATCGCAGCCGTCGAAAGCACACGACACACGGCAGCCGCGCGGCTGCAGGTGAACCCTCTCCGCCGTCAGCTCGTCATCGCCGCACTCGTCGTCCCGGCTCGCGACGTGGCCGTCGGCTCTATGAAACACTACGGTAATGTCGTCCTCCGCGGGTAAAGCCCGCTCGCGTGCGCAGTGGTTACAGTCCGCCATGGTGAGATGTGACGGCCGAGCGGCAGCATGCCTCGGACAGAGCGCTGTTCGCCTTCTTTGGTGCCCTGAGTGACTGAGAAGACAAGGTTAATGACTAACCTTGGTGGCAGGATACAACCTCCCATGCGGTGGTTTACTTTACCCACAGGGGGGCAGAGCTGAACGCGAACCAACTCTGGGCGACTTAAACACTGCCCGACGTTGACGCCCATTGTGGAGGGGAGGCTGTGGAGACCTGAGCCAACCAAAACTCAGCTCGCACACATGTGAAACGCATCAGTGAAATCGACGTGATGACAAGATGAGTTTTAACTCTTGTCATCACATCTCTCTTCATACGTACGTCGGAACCGTGACGTAGGCCTCATCTCAGTGTCACATCATTAGTCTGTAAACTCAAAATCAACTAAATCAAATCAGTCTTAATTATGGTGAGAGTTTTCATATTTATGAGGTATATATTTTCCAAATATGTTCATCAACATACTTCCTGGAGGCAGCTTCTTTTCTAGTTAGAACATTGTAGTTAACTACATTAAGTCCATTGTGAACAAAAACACCTTTATTTTCAGGAAGTACATTGAGTCCCTGAAGTTATTCCAACAAAAGTGTGCATTAGCTTCATGAATCATGAATATGAATAAGCTAATAATAAAAGTCTAATGATGTAACGCTAAGGTAGGTCTGTGTCACTGTTGGTGGTTAAGTTGGTGGTTAAGCGTGTTACATTATGAGTCTGTCAACTCAAAATCAACTAAATCAAATCAGTCTTAAAAGTGACCAGACCTTTAATATTTATGAGGAATATGTTTTCCAAAAATGTTAAACAATGTACTCCCTGAAAGTAAAAGATTCACAGTGGATTTAATGTAGTTAAATGTAGTCCACATTTAACTTCTAACTATGATGTAAACCTGTCTTAGAGTTACATCATTAGACTTTTAAGTCAAAATAATGACATTTTGACACACCTGACCAACTAAATCAGTCTTAATTATTATGGTGTTACTATTCATATTCATGATTTTCTTTTAGATTTGTTTTTTTTCTAGAGGTTAATGCAAGTTGTCGCTGGAATAAGCTCGGGGCATCAATATATTTCCTGAAAGTAAAAGATGTTTTTGTTCACAATGGTTTTAATCTCGTTAAATGTAGTCTATATGAGAAAAAAAAATTAAACCTTTGTAGCCTTTGTGAATATCTGCGTCATAACCATGACGTAGTGTTACATCATTAGTCTTTAAACT
>CAEMYA010000238.1:4796090-4808987 GCA_903131615.1 Diplodus sargus | reverse complement strand
TGTAGATGTGTTCACAATAGATTTAATGTAGTACTACACTGAATCCATTGCAAACAAAAACATCATTTTACTTTCTGGTTCAAGTATGTTCATGCCCCAAGCTAATTTGAACTAGAAAATGCATTAAAATCATTGAAGAAAATGTATGAATAAGAGTATTTGCATCATAATTAAGACTTACAGTTATGATTTAGTCTGTTAAGTGTGCCAAAACCTCTTTTTTTTGTGTAAAGACTAGTGATGTAACATTACAATAGGCTACATCAAACTTCCTGAAAGTAAAATGTGTTTTTTGTTCACAGTGGATTGCATCGATGCCCCACCCAAAAAATGTCATGAATTTGAGCAGTTACATCAGAATTCAGACTGACAATTTTGGGTGTAGTTTACAGGGTATCCAGAAATGTCATTAATTTGACTTAAAGCTGTGCTCTTAATGAAAATGTATATACTGCATATACTGTAATATATATATATTAGCTGTTATATTCTGTCTCAAAATCTTCAGGTATGTTTTGGCTGGGATGCTAGCTAAAACAGTGTACTTCCTAAAAGTAAATTGTGTTTTTGTACACACTGGATTCACTATAAGATCATAGTTAAACCCTTTCTGTTTACCACCACAGTGGGGTGCCCACAACACACTGACTTGATTGTAAATATAAGCTAAGTCCATCAAGAAGACTCACAAGTGTATCATCCACATGTACAGTTTGAGATAAAACACCACATTTTAGTAACAATAAAAGAACCACGACGCTGATTTAGCATTTTAGTATTTTATTACTACTGTACATAAAATACAATGAGCAACAACGTGACAAAGGAGCAGCTAACATCCTCGGTCCTTACCTAACTAGATGATACTGACACAATTACGCCTATACTGTTTTGAAGTAACATGTTACACAGCATTTCAAGAGGTGATTCTTGTTTTTGTGTGTGTGTGTTTTTTTAAAAGTAATTACACTAAATTCTATATCTATGAAAAATAAAACATTTAGTGTGGTCCCCTCTACATACAAAAAAAGCCACATCATATAAATTACTTTACACGGTATTGAAAAAACGTAAACATTATATTTGGCAAATCGTTGTCAGTGACGTTGTTAGTTGTTATCACAACTCTTGTTTCCTTTGTGCCAGAATAAGAGGAGCAGTGTGAAAAGCACAGGTACGAGGTGCTCCACAGTGGTTGGCTTTTTTTTTTTTGCTTTTTTTTTAGTGGCCGAGTGAAGACAACAATGGTTTTTGTCAATGAGGGAGAAAAGGGGCAAGAGTGCAGTGAAAGAGGGAGGGCTGGGGTGACACAGTGGGACGCTTCTAGCGAGTCATTCATCAGGAGTCAACACCACGAGTGTCTGTATAATGCCTACAGTCTTGCTTAACTGGTGGACGTAGATCAGAGTCAGACAGGACTTTTTTTGTGTTCCCAGTTTTTCACGGTGTTCAGTGGCCTCTTCATTTCGTATATGCGGTGCACTTCTTTTAAGTGTGAAGTAATGACGAACGGCTAATAGAACACAGGTTTACTAGCTGCCAAACTGTGCAAGAAAAATGGATTTGACTGTCAGCAAGTAGTCTAATTTTCGCCCACATGGTATTGTCCTTAAGCTCTGCTCTGATGCCTTGTGAGATTTTCCTGAATTACTTTGCTGAAGTTAAAGAAAAAAGTTGTATCCACTGTGTTTTTCTAGAAAAACGGTCCACTTCAGTCTGAACACACTTAGCCCCAAACCTTTTAGACTTACATGGATAACAGACAAAAAGCAGTGACTTCATAGCTTCTTTTTCCTGAAAGATAGTCAGTTCGCACGTTGAGTGGATTTAAGTTTATGGAATTGACAATAAGGCATTCCCGAAGAGTGAGGATTTAACAATGAGTTTATCAAAATAAAGTGGTTTCTGTACAAAGGCATCAGGGGCTGTGTAGAATATATCTTCAGTGTCTGGAGATGGTGTCAGACCTCTTAAAAATAATCATAACCAATGTAAGAATTCCAACCACTTGATCTCAGCCTAACTTAAAAGGCCCTGACTTGTAATTGAAATAAGCTTTGCGATAATTGGTGCTTCTGCTAGAAACTTTTGTTTAAACTAAAATGGGAAGTGGTGGTGAATGAAAGCAGAAGAGACGCATTTGAATGGTAATGTACATGATTTGTCCCGAAGTGACGATGGGTTTCAGTTACTCAGATCGATCATGAGGTGCTCGTATATCTGAGTTTTCCCCTTGAAGCTGGATGCGAGCAGGAACACCCGGTCGTCAATGGAAACCAGAGAGAACGCACGCGGCGCCTGGATATTCAGCTCCTGGGATGGGATAAACTGGCCCCTCTTGGTGTCCCATTGGTAGACCTGCGTCAGTGAATAATCGCTGCCCAAGATGGCGTACTGCCAGTTGCCGATGGAGACGGGCTGGAACACCATAGAGCCGCGGGAAGGAAATGTCTGGACCTCCTTGAACATGGCGCCGTCCCAGCGCATCACCTTGGAGTCCCCGATGAATCTTGTCAGGCATATAAACAGCTCACCTTTGAAAAGGACACGGTAGTGAAGGGACCGTTTAGTTTACGCATTCAGCTCTAAATCTGGAACTGAAACAGAAAAGCTCACAAAAACAGTTTATGTAATTCCAATATAACTCATAGCTTGTTATTATTGGGAGAGAGTCGCCAATAGGCGAGCTGTCCCTTTAGAAGGAAACAAGGAAGATGATATTATATCATTTATGGGCAGGTTTTACAACAGTGGACATTTTTATTGCCTCTTACCACCTTAAAAAGGTGTAATGAATTACAGCTGGGAGAGTGACTCATGAATATTACAGAAATCCTATAAAAGCAAATATTAACGCTGGATCAAAGTCTGCTGTTAAACATATGACACACCCAGAAGGGCAAGAAGTATTCAAAAATCCTTGAGGTAAGTGAAAGAAGCAGTACAATACTGAAAATACTCCACGACAAGTAAAAGTCCTGCACTAAAAAACTTAGTGAAGTAATAGATGGTCATTTTTAGCAAGAGTTTTTTGCGCCTAATGACACAAAAGGTGTCAAGAAGTGTAAAGTTTTAACATTTCTGTGGTTTTGCAGTAATGTACAATGTATTTATACTAGTGATTGGGTGGCATAATCACCAAATCTGGAGATACAGCACATGGTTTTGATTGGACAGAGAGGCGAAACTTTGAATCATTGAAAATAATGTGGGTAGTGGAGCGCTCACCTTTGACCCGGAAGTGTTTGACGGAAAAGACGTCCTCCATATCTGGTATGTCGGTCCTGCGGTCGAACTGCTTCTGGCTCCTGTTCCACTGGTAGACGACGGGCCTCTGGGAACTGCTGGACAAGATCAGGTGGGGTTTGTTGGCGATCTCCAAATACTCAACGTCAGTGTCCCGGAACCACGGGTGGAGGGACTGGTGGGAGTAGAAGCCGTTGCCGTTCCATTTGTAGACTGTCGTGGAGCCGGCCTGTGAGAGAAATACGGGAAAGATTTGGACACTTTTATTTAGAACCCAAAGATGTGTGTGTGTGTGTGTGTGTGTGTGTGCCAGAGAGTCCCCAAACATATGTGAGCGCATATGCTAACATTTGGATATGCCAGGTTAATCAGCAGGAGCAGACACAAACCGACTGTGCTGCACGGAACAGGACACCGGGGGAATGACTGGCTGACATGGTGGGAAGAATACAGCAGTTTAGAGGAGCAGGGGCTGGACAAAATAAGAGGAACACCTGCACAGTATGAAGTAATCCGCTAGCTTTATGCCCTGATTTCTCTTTAGGTTCTTGAGTTCTGGAAAAGTAGCCGACCTTGGAGCTGTCGGCGATGACGAAGAAGGACTCCCCGTCGATCAAGAACGTCTCGATGTCGTTGGGCTTGCGTATCTTCAGGATGTCGATGTCCTGGATCTTGATGAACTTGTTGGCGGAGGTGTCGCGCTTGTAAATGTGCGAGCCCCCGAACAGCTGGGCCACGATGACGAAGAGGTGGTTGTCGATCACCATGGGCTTGCAGACCACGGTTGAGGTGCCTGAACGGGGAAAAGAGAAGAGAGGACAACAGAGAAAAACCCTTATTAAATACGAGTTAATCATTAATACTGAGGTAATAAACTGACACAACACAATCAAACCTCTGCCTCTTGTTCGCACAGGACAACGTCGACGCTGCTCTTCAGCTGTTTATGCACTCACTTTCAATGGTGTCGTAGGTCCTGAAGGTCATCTCGACGTGATCCCATTCCAGGAAGCTGCACGTCCCGGCAAACGGTTGGGCAAACACGACGTATTGATCGGTACCAAAGGTGAACGCCTCCACCGAAATGGACTCAAACTTCAGCGACTGATAGGAGGCAAATTCTGCAAAGCGCGACACACAAGAAACAAGGACGCGGCGATAAGAAAAAAGGAAGGAAACAAGACTGTTAATTAGGTGAGATGGTTGACAGAGAGGACAGAGAGCCAGTGTTATTAGCATAATGCTGTCTCAGGCTTGGGGCCCACACACAGTAAGACGATACCTGCTGCGATGCAGTCAAAGGAGTGCGGCAGCAGGTCGTTGAGCTTCTTCCCCTGCTGAATGGGCGGGCCGCTGCAGTTGATCTCGTCCAGCGTGGCATTGGTGTGGTGCATCCACTCCACCAGCCACTTCAGCTTGCAGTCGCATATCAGGTTGTTGCCCCGTAGATCGCTAACACACAAGGACAGCTCACATGTGAGATCAGATTCAGATAAATGCATATTTTAAAGGAACAGCTCACCCAAAATTGAAAAATCCAATCATTGCTTATATCGTATTACAACTCTGCCACTGAATCTGACTAAATCCTACTCACTGGACCTTTCAGACTTAATGATATTAAGATTATATCTCCCTCTTCAGTTTCTGCCTATTGTTCCGCCGTCTGTCCCCTTCCAGTCCTCGGCTGCACTTTGGCTTCGAGCCAGGAAAGCCACAACAACAACAAGTGTTCTATCTTCCTGAGTAGTCCGTGCTCGTTGCCCACTCTCAATCTGAATTGCCGTTGACCTTGGATGTGTGTGTTGGATCCACGCGCGCACTGAAGCCTGCATTATCCCGGCTGACTGTGGCAGCCAGGATCCAATTCTTTTCTCTGTAATTGACTTGTTTACCATTTACCCTGACATTCTGCCATCCTAACGCAAGCTTTGCTCTTCTCCCCTCTTCATCTACATCCTCTTTTTTCCCTTCTCTCTGTTGCAGCGGGGAATCGCTTCTTCGAAAAATCTCTTATTTATCTTTCCTTCCTGGCTTCTCACTTTTACATCCTCTGTCTGGTGCGGGAATCCGTCTCCATTCCTTTTTTTAGCACTGCTACCTCATATTGTTGCTGTGTATTTTAATCCCACAGTTTAAGAAAGGGGCAAGTACGATAAAGGGATATTACGCTCAACATTTGCCTTAAATCCTTTTCCAACCCCTCCCAAATAAATCTCTCTAAATACCACCAATTAACAGTTAATTTAGTATCTGTGTTGTGTTGTGAACAAAACAAGACAATCAAGCACTTAAAGGTGCAACATTAAAATTCAAATTATCAATAGAATGAATGACAGTTTTGTCATTGTGACATCCATGTATTGGGTTGCAGTGTTATCTACTTAAAGCTCCATTTGACGAGTTGGGAATTAGACTACAAAATCAATTATCTTACCAACAGAAGATAACATACCAACCAGCTCTAGCCCTGACCCATAGCTATAGCCCCAACTAGCTAAAGGTAGCTGCAGTTAGTCGTTATTCTGGTGATCTGCTGCCCGAGTAATTATGTCTGGCATAATCCAAGTCTCAAGACACTCCAAAAGCCGTTGTTTACACCCTGGATTTGCCGTCGAGCAACCTCAGATGGGGTGTTCGCTAACGCTTTTAGCTTAGCAGCTGCAGTGAAGATTTTGGCTTTAAAAAGAGTGTAAAACTGTCTTGTCAAATCAGTTTGGGATCTAGGGATCTCTCCAGACTTGGATTGCACTGGATGAGCTGGAGCTGTTTTTATGTTGTTTTTTTTAATGTTAATTGTTTTGTTATGTTTAAAAAGAAAAAAGAAAAAAAAGTTCCCATCTGTTTTCTGTTGTTTAGGACAATGCACCAACACTGTTTTGCTTTGAAGCTCCAGAAATGTTTTTTGGACTACGTCACCCAACCTTCCACTGGCTTCAGAACGAGTTTTGCCAAGCTTTAAGTTAGCATTCTAACCAGCTATGGCTCTGACCTGTCCCAGTCTAAAGCTCCTGTGTGATTAACTGTGCCCTCCCCTGGTGCTCCGAGCTCCTAGCTAACTAGCCTAAAGTAGCTGCAGGTAGCATTATTCAGTTCCTGTTCCAGTTATCTGTGCCCCCCTCCATTTGTTCCGAGTATGAATCTGACAGCATGCCATTTCTTACGTACCACACATTTAGTCTTCTCACGTTCACACTTTTCTGACATTTCAAAAACTAATCAAAAAGATCATAAATAGATCAATCAAAAGGAAAATGATCGGTAATCATTGCAGCCCTATTACAAATCAACACATAACATAAATCCACAGAAATGGATATTATAGTCCCAGTCAATCAATCAATCAATCAATCAATCAATCAATCAATCAGTAAGAACATTGATTAACAGATCTCTTAATGTCTCAACAAAGCGTGAAAGACAGACTGAACTCACACTTTGGTCAAAGCGTCCATGCCCTTGAAGACATCTTTGGGCAGTGTCTCAAGGTTGTTGTAAGCCAGGCTCCTAATCAAGAAAAGAGGGGGGAAAAATGCACAAGTGATTGAATCAGAGGTCCTCAGACCATCCTCTTCACAGAATGAGTCATTACACTGTATCACTCTGGTCTGTTATCTGACCTGAGCAAGAAGACAATGAACAAATACCAAACAGAACACAAGCAGCCAAATGTAAGGGAGGCACAAATCAGAATCCGAACGCCCTGACAATATTTATGGGACAAAAGGCTAAGTGGTGAAAGAGAAGGGAATTAAATCATTAGGAATTTATTAATCAAGGGGCAGCAATTACACTGAGTAGAGGGAGGGAGGCTCATTTGCTAGAAGAGGGTGACATGCTGTTTCTCTAACAACAAGCTTACCAATTACATGGAGTTGCTTAGATTTGACTCCCTTAATACAAAGCGCTGCTTTATGTTTTTTAACCAACTTCTCCAAGGCTGTCAAGTGGTTGATATCTTTGCCAGCCAGCTAAAAACCAACCAGCCAACCAAGACCGGCCCCGAGGAGACGTTTCATTTGTGAGCGAGGGGACTGAACTTCAAAAATCAGAAAAGAGCTGTGAATGAATTGAAATGTCAGCGTTATTCATGAGGGCTGCATTATTTATCTGAGAGTCGGTTTTCCCAGAGAGAGGGGCCATTTTGCTTTGACTTTGTGCAAGAAAGCACTCTCCAAACAGATGGGGATAAAGAAGCGGAGTGGCCCGCGAATCCTGCAGGAGCACTGCCTGTGCCCTTCAATAATGTATTTACTGTATGTGAGGCATTTTAAACTCCCTCGATCCGTCTTTTTGCGTTTGTTTACCTCACTCCAAAAAACAACTGAAAGTATTCATGGGACTGGAAGGGAGCATTTTTATCCCGCCGTGTGGTTACATGGGACTTTTTTGAGTCCCGCAAGAACAGTGGAAACAGCTCAGACGGCTTTATTGGAAGGTAAAGAATCTGCCAACCACCGCCTTTCAAGATCATTAATTAAATGACTGTGAAAATGACTAGCTGTCGTTGTACGTGGGGAATTGTAGCAGACTATTTCAGACTAGGCCCAGAGCAGAAACTTCCTGATGTAACAGCGACGACAATCAAGTCAGCCAGGAACTCCCTCAGCTGTTTCCCTTTCCAGTATTTATGCTAAGCTAGGCTAAGTATCTCCTGGCTGGAGCTTCATACTGAACATGACAGTGGTATTGATCTTCTCACATAACTGCTGGCAAGGGAGTTGGAGCCTTTAATATTACATTTAAAGGGCAAGTTCACCAATTTTGCACATTAAAGTAAGTTTACAGTTCACAGGGAGGACAACTGCATACTGTATGTGAAAAAGTCTGCAAAGCCTTTTGTGGTTCAAAAGGAAGTTGCATGTAATCTAACAAATTGCCTCTATGTATTGTATCTATTGTACAAATTGCCTCGATGTTTCTCATCCCAGTGGCTTTATTGCATTGTGGGTAATGTAGGAGGCAGTCCACAGGGTCGAGCATTTAACTCATTTAATGTTGTTGGAGTCATTATCCACAGTTAATAAACAAATGGTCAAAGCCAATAAAGCAGAAACAGAGATATTGCCTTTTTTGTGTCACGCTTTCTTCCTCCTTTTTAAAAACTGGTGCCTACATTACCCACAATACACGCAGCGTCCACAGCCACAAGCGTTTTATAAACTTTTTCACGTATGCAGTAGTACTCCCCAAGCTCTGTAAACACGCTTTAATGTGTAAAAATTGATGGAGTTACACTTTAAAGGGTATTATCAGTATTAGTGTAGAACACCAGCACTAGCTTTGCTATAGCTAAAGGGAAAATGTTTAATTTCAGATGTCTGCTGCAAGAGTCATCAAGACAACATGGTCTCCCATGTGGATTGTTACATGCTATTTTGCAGCTTGTATCAGTCACAGTCACTATCAATGAAAACTGTCAGTGCTCAGAGTATAAATGATAACAGGCCCATATCAAGCCACCCAACCGTTCAGACGGCAAGTCATACATCAAGAAGGATGCATGTACACGGAGCATTCGTCTGCATTGCACTCACCCAAAATGTGTGAAGACCGACCCGTCAGACACTTAGGGACAGATTATAGGTCACTTGGTTTAAGGTTACAGTGCAATTATATTTAGCCGTGACCTGTAGGTCACTCACCTTCTCGCCTATCCTTGGTTTTGGCAAGCCTGGCAGTTCAGGGACGTGAAATCGTGTTTATAAAACGACTGTTAATAAACTGCTGTCTGGCTTTTTTTCTCATCATTTCTGTTCACAAAAAAAAATACAACTATTTTATATAATCTTTCCGAAAACCCAACAACATGCTATGCATTGCTTACCACACTCACACAAGACCTTCCAACCTCCAGCACTACATGTAACAGTTACTACCAATAACCACATAGTGATGAAAAAATTATGACGGTTAAAGTCCCAAATCTTTCATCAAAAACTCTCTGCTGGCCCACTGAGTCAGCGTGACATCCACATCTGCCCTTCAGCAACCCGATCCAGCTGACACCCACGGACAGTAACCTTGGACATCACCACTGGCAGCAGCACTTCTGCCTACCTCTGCAGTTCAGACACTGACAAAGTGGCACAGAGAGACAGCAAAAATAGGAAACTGACGCATAGTTTTATGTTAGAATACCTGAAATACTAATATCGCATTACCTCTCGCGAAGAGAAATGACTTTATCAGAGAGGTTTAGAGGGAAAGTTACAGTACTACATTTTCAAAACTGGGAAGGAAGGAACGAGGGAAGGAATAAAGGAGGAGGGAAGGATGCAGAGCTTTCTAACATGGCGACCAGAACCAAAATACTTACAGGTGTATCAGTGCTTTCAGGCCCCGGAAAGCAAATGGAGATATCGATGCGATCTTGTTATTTTCAATAAACCTGTGAAAGAGACACATTTCATAGAGTGAGATGACTTAACTCTAAAATAAGACATCCACACACAAATATCAACTATATTGCCCACTGAAGTTGTACCCACCAGATTCCTCGGGCTCTGTAACCCTAACTCTACTCCTATTTCCAGTAATTTTCCCGATAAAAACGCGTCTCCTGCAGAAGTCTTGTGATAACTATGCTGGATGCAAAACTGGCAGAACTTCAGGACTCGCGAGAGTATGTCGGAAACGAAGCATTAGCTGGTTAGCTCGCTTATTTAGCTCACTCACGCTTTATTTGTCAACTCCCGTATTGACCATAATATTCATTGACAGAACAAGAGAGCCACAAAATCTTCACCTTCAACTTTCTGTACGTCTTTTTCGCCTGGCAGCCGTGAGAAGCCGACAGCAGGTACAGCGTGTGACATCGTGTGCGCTCACACGGGAAAGAAAATGTCAAAACACATAATACCGTCGAGGGCCTGCACATCCGAACAGGTGCTTTCAATTATTGTGCTTGAGCTAATTAGGCTTGTGCTGTGGTCGACGCAGAGCCTTATTTTTTGCTGGTAAACACAGTAAATGTTTCAAATTATAAACTGAAAGTGTGTTGGATCGGTGGTATGCCTTGCCCTGTTAGCGCAACGTAGTGCTAGCAGATGTGTGTTTCAACCAATGTCAAGTTCATGACAAACACTTACAGATATTCAAGATGTGGTAAACCGAGGAAGGCGTCCTCATCGATGAGGTCCAATGAATTCGCTGTGAACAATCTGCGAAAGAAAGAAAGAAAGAAAACAAAACAGTTAGAAAATAGTACATCATTTAAAGCTACAGTTCCCACGTGATTCCTTCCCGTCATTCTCCCACAATGGGCGCTGCTGTCTCCGTGAACTCATTTGATCGGCGATAAAAGCTGTGATTTATCATTTACCGACGCGGCGATTCTGTGACGGTGGGGAGCGGGGACGGACAGACAGGGTGTGACAGTGACTGTAAGGGACAACGAGCTCATTCAGCATCACAGCCCACGGCATGTGGCTTGGAGAATGAATCGAATGAATAAAACAGAGGAATGTTATATCGCTCCTACATGTTTTTTCGTGGGAGGGAGAGAAAAAAAAAACGGGTGCCTCCTCCCACAATGTCTCTGAGTCACCCTTTAAACCAGCAATGTCAGAATAGCGTCCGCTGACACGGAGAGGAGAGAACTGTTGGAGATACACAAACAAGTAAACCTTTTACACATCGCTTTAAACGATTCGCGTTCATCTCACATGTTAACTTTCACTGAAGTTTTTGTGTGTTGCCAATTTAAAGCCGCTACACGGAACTTCTTCTCGTTGATTCTGGCGACCCCTGTGGAGAAAAATAGGTATGACAATGGAGATAGCTGCGGAAAGAGATGAGCGTTTGATAAGTTTATGGCTTCTGTGGCTGAAAGGATGCAAGGATTGAGATGCGGACAGGAAAACAGGGCTTCTATTCCGTGAACATATTATTAAACTGTTCACCTACTAATTTAACACTAAAATCACTTTCAGTTTCTATTCTTCAGTCTTCTGTTGCTGCTTCATTACGTTTCTGCTACACAAATCCTCGGTTACGTTTCGGAACACGCGGAAAGAGTAAACGTCTCCCGTGCGCGTATTTTTCCAGTCTTTTCCTCCATTGGGAGGTTGTTCAGGAAGTTCCACATGTTAAGTCTATAAATGTGTCTATGCACTCTGCTCACCCAGGAGGTAGAGTCGCCCAGAGGTCACGCTCTGGGCAACAGTGGGAGATTGTTAAGGCGCAGCACCGTATCTCTACAGCTGCCTCCCCAAAAACAAACCAAGGTCACAGTCTGCTCCTCCTAATCCACTCTATCTCATACGAGAGACGCGCCGGCGCCGTGATAGGCCAAACATCATATTCTCCCATCCAATGCAACGTGACTGAGGTGAACCAGTATGCCCGAGCGGGCTAAACAGTCGTTCGAGCCTCATAAAATACTCCTGAATCCCCTTTTTCACTCGAGTCAATCAGATGAAGGAACATTCATCAACAGCTAGAACTGAGAATAAACTGCATAGAAATAGCAAATCTTATTGCTGATGCAGTCCTTCTTGTGTGTTTAGGTTCTTTTTTCCCCCACAGTTTGTTACAGATTCTCTTTTTTTCCACCTCCACTGTGGTCGACTAATATCGCCGAAACAAGTTAAACCCCCGTAAAACAACAAATGCTGACGCTTTGGAGGATTGGCGTCCAATCCAAAGCACCAATATTCGACGATCCGGGGATGAGGCTCATCAGCCATCACCCGTCTGTCCTGACTTTACTTAATGAAACCCCTCATATCTATCCCTGATTGCGCGCTCAGCGAGGCCAGCGACTCTTCGCAGCCACAGCGTTGGCCACAGAGAGGCCCCACATTGATTAAGTGGTCCTCTAATGGAGGTTAAGATACTCCGGGTCACCTTGGCAGTAACTAATGATGGACGAGGGGCGATGCCACAGTGTTCACTTTAGTCTGTTGGTTGTCCTTCTGGTTCGCGAGGCTTTCACGCGCATCCTTAATAATTAAGTGTCATCCGGGCATATGGAGGAACCGATGCCGGGAAAAATACGAAGGCGACGGCGTTTTAGGGGCTGGCCTTCGCCGTTAATTTGTGGATGACAGCAAATTGTTTTGGCAGGGCTGCTATCTTTGGACAAAAACAAACAAAAAAGTGTTCATTATTTATCCCTGAAAATACACACACATACACACTCTCTCTCTCTCTCTCTCTCTCTCTCTCTCTCTCTCCCCACCCTCCCCCTGCTGTTAGTTGCTGTAGCCATGTGGTCTATTGCATAATCCTGACACCATTACAGAGAATCCCCCCTTTAAATCTGCATATCAGCCTCAATACAACTCCTCCAGGGAGCTCATTGTTTGGTCCTGTCAGACACTGAGGATGGATTTACAGACACCCAGGCTCCCAGACATGTAGGTAGTAAGACAGACAGACAGACAGACAGACAGACAGATAGATAGATAGATAGATAGATAGATAGATAGCTAGATAGATAGATAGATAGATAGATAGATAGATAGATGGATAGATAGACAGATACTCACAGCAGTTGCAGGGCAGGCGTGTGAACAAAGCTTCCCCCTGTGATTTCATTAAATCCAGACTTGACAAAAGACCTGAATGAATGGAGAGCACACATTTCCGATAAGCTCTCCCCTAAGTGTTCACAGTAACAAATCAAGATGATCAAGGTGCTGGGGG
>CAEMYA010000238.1:4743367-4778367 GCA_903131615.1 Diplodus sargus | reverse complement strand
TTTCTCAACTCGCCCCTCTCCCCAGTCCTTTTCTTTCTGCTTTTCGCTGTAAGCAGTGTGAAATGAAATATGTCTTTGCCCCCCCCCGCCGCGTCCCTGTTCTGTTTATTCCAGGGTCTGTCAGGGTGGATGGTTTGGTGGGTGGGTCGGTGGGGGGGGGGGAGGTCGGGTGAAGGTACAACACAAAAACAAACTCTTCTCTGTGCAGAGGTTGTGCTGTCGAGTTGTGTGGAAGTGGATTCCGCTGCACGTTGAACTTTGTTTCAGCCGTCAGTCGCGCATGTTTGGAGCAGTGGTTGAAGGCTGAATTTGATTAATTGCAAGACCTCGAACGTCATGTTCATTTGTTGAGCGGTGCGCTCAGGGAAGGTCGAGACTTTAAGGTTCCAGAAGCAATTTGTCTCCCGGAAATTGAGGTGAACTTTATAGTAGGGCCACAACCAGGGGTGCCAGCACAGAGCTACGTGATTAAGTCGTAATCCAGGACGCGCCTAAATTGATACTTACCGAAGAATTACCCGCAAAATTTAGGATGATCAGATAAATTGCGCTGACATTAGCACTGATGAGCAAGGATTATTGGTTGACCTCGTTTCTACTTCCTGCAAGTGTTACCGACCACTCTCTGCAACTCTCTCCCCAGACTCTGAAGCCGGAGACGAGCCAGAGGGCCAATCAGAAGCCGACCACTGGCGAGGACCCGCCCCTGCTGTGGAGGAAAAGTCAAGGTGAGGTTAACAGCTAGTGGTCATGTTAAACCAAACCAAGTAAGCTGCCATAAGACCATCAGACGCGGTCTTTACCACTAAGCCTACATAGGTTACAGATCACTACATGGCAGAGCGTGAGGAGCACTTGGATACCCCACACAGAACTGCTCTCAACTCCAGGAAAGTCAGTAAACCTGTAACCTGCTCCTGTCACGCTTCTCCTGACATTCAATTTTCCGCCATAGAAAAGCCATGCACACCAAGGGCGGCGGTGAGGTGCCGATGGCTGGAAATAGACTTATGCAAGGAAAAAAAAACGCGTTGGCTCCACCTGCATTGGGTGACGTTTTCGGCCCCTCGGGCCTGCTGCAAGATCATCGAATGCATACAGAGGCAGAGAGTGCGACACTTTTTTCTGCTTTCGTTGGATTTTTCTACTCTCAGAAAGACGTCATATTCCTTAAAAGGTCAACAGTAAGAGGCTGTGTTTATTCAAGCACACATGAGCACAACTCTGACCTCGAGACAAAACACTTTCATTAACATGTAATGGTGCTTCTGACCTATTGCATGGGTTACATCATGCTTCAGCACGATATTAGCTTGGTTCTTTAGAGGAGCACTGTGTGGGTTTGAGGAATTAATATGAATCAGAAGAGAATAATCTTCATTGACTGATTCTTTTTTTTTTTTGTTGATTCCACAACAAACACTTCATTGTTGTGACTGAATATACAAACTGGCTTTAAAAGACAACACAATTTCAAACTGTTTTGACTTTATTTGGATTTGGCGGACCCTGCCACCTTTCTACCTTCAAACTAGACAACAAGTTTGTATTATTACCTCATTGATATTGTAAATACTACCAATTTTTTTCTCCCAACTACATTGTGCCCCTTTAAAGGTAATTAAGTATAAAGTGAAGAGTGTTTTATTTAAGCGTAAAGAAAGAACCAGCATGGAGAACATAAAGAAACACACCTCTCATTTAATGGGTACATTAAGTTCCTCTCTGAGGTGTGTTTGCATTTGTTAAAGTCTTTTTGCCGTCGCCATTTAATTCTGTTCTGTGCAGCTGCTGGCACTCCATTTCATATCCTCTTGTGCTTGAATAAAAATGTGAAATGAAATAAATGTTGTACCACTGACACTGCCAGAGTTAGTCAGAGGCCACCCATACAAAGCATCTCACAGTGAGTGTTTACATCGGCCGTGACAGGAACTAACACTTCTGTGGTTGTGTTTGTTTCATCTGTCTAGGGAGGAGGAGTTTGATGACTACTTTGAAGACATGTTCCTTTGACTCGGCTGGTACCGGCAGCAACCCTGCTGTGACTACACTTCCTCCTGCGCGCTGTGACATTAAGCATGTTCAGTTTGAGCCTTGTCTGCATGTAGGTCTCTTTGACTGTATGTTTCAGCGCGGAAATAAACGCAATATTTATACTGAACTGTCAGGGATGTCTTTGATTGTGTGATTTCTGCCATCACACTGTTTCAGTCCCATCAATATCCCTGAGGTGGATAAATGGTAGGAGCCTGCCTCGAGGGATAGCAAGCCATCTGTCGGTCCAGCCACAACTTTTGGATCAATTGTAATCACTTTAAAGGGTAACTCCACTAATTTTCCATGTTTGAGTGTGTTAAAGTCTCACTGACACAGTCCGCGAGACATGTAGTGGGGCTGGGGCTAGCTGGTTAGCATGCTAACTTCTGTAATCTCTGCAAAACAAGACATCAATTCTAACATTTTTGAATGTCTTAATCCAAAATTCTTATATATTAAGCAACTCATCTTGAGCCAATATTAAAGTTTTCGATTTGTCCAATACTTTGGTTAGTCAAATGTAGTTCATTAAATTAAGTTTATTAATTTAGTTTCAGCTACCATGTACAAAACACATAAGCAAGAATGAGAGAAGAGGCTTTGCTGAAGATTTAGCTGCTAGCTCATTTCCATCAGCTACTATCATTGGTGAGATGTTATTTCTTACCAGAGAGGCTGTCTTTATTTGGTGTAAATTAGCTTATAGCTAACTTTGGTCCAGCTAAGAAGCTATGCACTGTCCCTGTCACATAAACAAACCAATGAATAAACACTTGATAATTTTAGCCAATGGCTAACTTCCAACAAATCTTTCCTTTTGTAAGTGAAACAATATTTAATACGTTTTCTTATCATACTGATACGAACTTGGTAAATATTATAGCTACCTGTTTCACATCAGAATGTTAGCATGTTAATGTTAACAGCTAGCTCGGTAGCAACACTCTGCCTACGTACAGCCCCCAAAAACTGTTAGCATGGCTTTAGACTCCCTCTTGTTTTAATATGTTCGAATTACTTAAACTTTAAATGTTCTCTTTGAGAGAAATCTAAACTTTAGATTTCCCAGACTACTAGTCTTTCCTGTGTGGGAGAAACTCAGTGAAGTATAATAAAAAAGAGTCGAGCACTCTGCTCTTTGAAAAAAAAAAAAACCCACAAGGATTAGTTTGCGGTGTCCCTCTGGCCAAGGGCAGATTGAGGCGCTGCCTTCACTTCAATTTCCCGAGCAGGAAACTGTGTGAGGTTGCCGGGAGATTACAGAGCTTGGCTTAAATAAAGACAATTACTCGACCACTTACTGCTCCACTGTCTGTCCCGCTATGACTTTTTTCCTCTGCTTTCACGGGAGCAGTCATTTACCCCGACTCCTGGCAATGTAGGCTAACAGGTGGTTAAGTTTAGTGAAAGGTGCTTTGAGTCAAATAGCAGCCTGCTGTTCTTGAGTGGCGGCGGGACATGGTTTGGCCTCTGGCTATACTTGCACACCTGGACGTGCTAACAGTTGATCAATTGTGTTGTTTTCTTGCCATCGCAAATCACCTGGGAGGAATGTATGAATCCCAAATAACACTTTTTTTTATTCAAAGGTGCACTATGAAGTTTTGGGGAGAGAAATTTTGACTTTTTTGTGCCTAAAACACTTGGAACAAACTGACGTTAAAGGACAACACAACGTCCTCCTGTCTTAATTTGTTTATATGTGGCGGACCCTGCCACCTTTCTACCTGTCCCTTTAAAGCTCCCCTTTTCCACCACGATTTTATAAGTTTTGCTCCCTACATCACATAACAAAATGGAGATTTTGTACATTATGTAAATACACTGAATTAGCAGCTCTTCTGCATTATGAACCGCAGCAGCTGCATTGCCGTGGCATTGTTCTCCGTAGAGTGTAGTCTTCCAAATGACTGTACACTCAAGAGTTAAAATGACGAAAGACAAGATGCTCTCCGGTGTTTCTGCATGCCTCATACAGGCAGAAGACAGCACACTGTATCGGGGAGGGATCAGAAGCAATCCATTGATCCTCTTTCCCCAAAAGGCTCATCCAGCTTTGTGGCCTCTAAGATCCCTGCACGATATATGACTAAGAACGAGCGTTTTCGCGGCTAAGCCCAAGGTCTCATTTCAAGAACGCGTTCTCTTGTCTCCGTCTAACCTTCATGCGCATTAGTTAAGTGTGGATGAGAGGTAAAGTAACACCTTTTGTGCGTGAGGTAAAAAAAAAAAAAAAAAGGGATTCTTTGTATTCTTACACCCCCACAAATGCCTTTATTTGATAACACATAATACATCTCATGACACATACATACAGCAGAGGTCATTTCACATATCATGATAGATCTCCACTGTCTGAACGACAGCTGGTTGGGTGGGGAGAAAGTACACAGCGCTTTTATTCGGTATCTCACACTAGGAGGGAGAAGCAAGGCGGCTGTTTGTGATCACTGGAGGCGCAACGGTCCACGTAAAATGAAACTGTAATAACGAGGTTAAATGGTAAAATCATTCAAACTCATCTGTGATTCGTTCAGCAAATGTTTGGTTTTTTTTTTCTTCTTTTTTTTTTCCGGCTTCGGTAATCACAAACAGCTCCCTCGCTTCGCCTTAAGCAGCCGAAAAGGAGTTTCCAGGTAGTCCCAAAGCCTTTCTGATAGGATTAAGTGCCTTTGATTGATGCCCCGTTGATTAGAGGAGATACCGTTGTGTAACAGGAAGTTGAGAGCTTGCCTGTGACCCCTCGGGAGGGACATTTTGCTAAAAGTGTTTCAGAAAGTTCACTGGGGAGGAGGAGGAGGACGTGCGCTGTCAAATCAGATGCCTAACTCGATCAATTCATCTTCACGCTGAGTTGACATCAAACAGTCAGTTATTGCGTGACTCATCACACTGTTGCATCAGGGAAAAAGAAAGAAGCCTGTATCATCATTCAATCATTCCCACATTTTTTAATTTTTTTATTTTTAAATACATAAGCCGTCTCACACATGCATATAAGGCTTTGGCAGCCTTGCTTTACCTCCTCTGTAAGAAGGGTATTTAAAGTCTAAAGCTGTGTGGATCCCCAACTTTGGCTGGCAATCAAATCAAAATCCCGTCAAATCTTCTTACAGGAGAGGTAGATCTACTTTGCCCTGTTCGACTCGCGAACCAACTCGCATCTTTTGTCGGAAAGGAGCAAAAAGTTCATTTCACCGGACATCCTTAAAATCAGTTTCACACTTCAGATTTTTTCTCACGTTTACACCATTTACATTTGACAAATTCTATGTTATAAACTATATACATGCGAGATCGTTCTCATTTGAATCGATATGGACTTTTTTTGCGCTAACACTTGCGTAAATATTATGTCAGTTACCTTTTTTACGTTTCTTTAAATTTATTTCAGGTGGTTGGACATTAAGATAACAGCTTACAGGTGATTCCCAAAGCGGGCACAAAAAAACCCAAAAAAACCCCACGTTTTTCTAGATCTCACGACGCCCTCTTTTTTTTCCGAAGCTCAAACTCTCCAATCCGTGAAGACAATTCAAGTACAAAATTCTCTGACAAAGAAACCCAAAAATATATATATATATGTATGATAAGATTGCATATTAAAATAAATACACTCTCACGCGTCTCATCGAGGTAAGAGAACAATCAGCCCTTGTGTGATCGAGTGTCCGTGTCTCGCTGTAGGTTTGCTACACAGCGTCGAAGGAAAAATTCCCACCACAACTACTTTAACTGAATTATAACCCAGTAAGTATAAATGCTTATTGTGTCTGCCTGAACCCTCCCGCCCTCCAATCTTGGCCTGCTGCTGCTAAAACAGCAGCAGCTAAGTGCATTGTGCAATCTACAGTACTGCTAAAAATGTGTGGTTAACTGACTGCCGATAGGAAACATTGTGTGAAAATTATTGCTTTGGCTTGAATTCACCCCTAACGCAGCACCCTATCCGAGCTGTCTAGAACTATTGCTTTCAGCTTCTGGGTGTATAAATGCATTGTTTTCCAACCAAATGTGTCGGAAATGTGTGGATCATCGCTGTGCTGATGGGGAAAATATATGTCATCCACGTTGGTTCTCAAATGTTCATGGCAGAGGAAGTTTCATCACAATCTTCCGGCTTCTCTTCCAGTCAGTGTCCCGACGTTTTCTTCTCGGTGATGTTTCTGACTCTTCCCTCCGCGGAGGATAGTTAGGCCGGCAACGCGGACCAGACCTGACTAAGCTAGACTAAAGAGTTAGTGCCGGACTGGACAGCACCAGAGCGGACAGCACCTAACCAGAGAGAACTACGCTGGTGTAGATCAGACCAGACCACGCTAGCCTGGTCGAGCTCCAACTAGACTAGTACTCAGAGCAGCGTAGGCTAGCGTAGCCGAGATTAGCCCTAACCAGATCAGTCCAGAATCAGAAGCACCGGAGGAGCTTAACAGATGGTGCAGGTCTTTGACTTCCCTCCGTCGCCGCCTCCAGCTAGATAAACACACAGAGATAAGGAAAAGATGCATTGACACCACTTCTACACTTCAGTTGGACCAATGTACACAGATCGCTAGCACTTTAAAGGTGCAATATGTAAAAAAACTAAAGTTAACAAGAAGAGGGAGTGCATCTGTGTGTTGTGTTGTTGAAATATCTCAATTAGCAGCCAAGCCATCATCGCTCGTATGCTAGCGATGTAAACAATGAACACTTCCCCAGTGCTCCAGGCTCCCGGTCTAGGATGCCGGCTGTACGGCTAACTGAGCTAATTGAGCTTACTAGCTAACAATAGCAACAGATGGCAGCAGGTAGTGATTAGACTGGTGTTATGCTTCCTTTCTTCTTTTCTTTTTTAAGCCTGAATTTGACTTCAAGTCTTACGTATTGGACCTTTTTAAATAACCATTATCAATAAACATATCTGATAGCTAGTTAGCTCAGGTAGCTGTGCTGCTAGCGGTACGAACTGGGAGCTTGCTGGTGTTTACATTGGCAGCACAGTAGCTTTGGACCAGGAAGGGCCGAGGCTAGCTGGCTGATAGCATGCTAACTTCAGTAGGTAGCTCTGCAATACACATTACATAGATGTCATAATGGCAAAATTATCATGTTCTGCTGGTAATTTTTGCTCATTTTTCTAATGTTTTCAACGGAAATTTGTATAAATTTCCACGTTTAACAAAACGCTTTTAAAATAATTTATTAAGCGGTTGTTTAATGTAGAGATGCAACTGATGTGTAATCGACGATAAACGTACAATATATTCATGATTATTGAGTGTTAGAAACAGATTTATTATTATTTTTTTTTACCTTTCTTGGCTTCTTCTTCTTCCAACTTCTTCTTCTCATCCTCAATGGCCTTCATCTTTGCGTTGTAGACCTCGGCCAGCTCGTTCCAGTGTGACCTGTTGTTGTTTAGGCCATCGAACATGGGCGTGATCTCTTTGTGGAACCTGGAGAACTCCTGGAATAAAAGACAGCACACACTGTATAAGCACATGTCATTCACATCAACGGCGGAGAGGAAGAACATGGGCATCGCAAATACACGGTAGGCTTCTTAGACGAGAGGCACGTCGGGATGACCCACACATGTTCGCAGTTAACGGACCTGTTGTGTTCTTGCCCAAATACCATCCTGACAAAGTGACAAAGAGCTAACTGACATTCCTCCTGGGGCCGGCTGGGTTAAACAGGTTCAACATATCTAAGATTGTTGAGGCAACGAAAACATGTCCGTAAAGCCTACAGTTAGACTGAAAGATGATTTAAAGGTCACATTGATAACATTATGTAATGCATTTACAGAGTTTGTAGATCTATTTTCCTTAAAAACATGTGAATCAATAATTTTAAAGTGTTGTTTTGTTTATGTCTGTGTCTCTGGCATCCTCCCCTCACCCCCCCTCAAACTGGTCGAAGCAACACCTTCGTGACGCTCTCATCCAAAATTGAGCACGTATACACACACAGCAGGCTTTACAAATGAGCAACTAAGGCATGCAAATAAATGTTGTATCCTTGAAAGCAGGAGTCACACTTTAATCTGCGGCGTTATGACCGTGTTTAATTACTTCTACAGTACGAATCTATGGAGCTGCAACTCTTAGAGAGCTGCTTAAATTGAATGAAATCGAAACTCGTGGACAAAATCTTTGGCGCTTTGCTGATAATCAAAACCAAACAGGAGCTGGATTCAATCGTTACACCCCCTCTTAGACTCTCTCTGTGTTTAAATTCCAGCTGTTAAAGAAGAATTATTATGCCAGACTCCCTTATTTTTTTGCAAAATCCATGTCTGTCTTTTTTTTTCTTCTTCAAACCATCTCCCGCCTCCTTCATTGTCTATAACAATTGGGCCTTTTTTTTTTCCTCTGGCAAAAGGCGCAGCTGTGCAGTGCAGAGAAGCTCTTTATTACCTTGTACACAAAGGAGCACACAAAGTCGATGAAACCACACTGCATCTTGGGTAGCTGTTCGGCACAGTTTCTGTCCATCATGGGCTGAGAGGAGGCAGAGGAGAGAGTTTCAGATGGAAAAACAATGGTGATGAAAAAATCCAAGGGAAATGAAGAGAAGACAAAACAGAGAACGTGCGAAGATCCTTACAATTGGTTGTTGGTCCAAAACAGTTCTCTCCAAATCTCCCTGTTCCCAGAATTCAGCAGCGACCATCAGAGCCACCTGGAGAAGAAGAGACAGACAAAGACAAAGGATATTTTTGAAATGCATTCATAATTTTCAGTCCTTTCTTAAGAGTGTTTACATGCATGAGGGATGGACGGGATCTCTTCTTCAAGCCATATATATGAAGCTTGTTTTTTCACTCTCTGCAAAGCTCCCAAGGGTTATTTGATTAACTGATTGAAAGAAAATTTGTTGCCAACTGTCTATTTCATTTCAGTCATATTTCAAGCAACAACTTTGAACGTTTGCTGGGTTCCAGCTCCTTAATTTCAAGGATGGAGATATCACTTTGGGCTAAACCGTTACTTTAATAGTGGTGAAATGATCAGCACATTATTCAACAATAAAAAATAATTGTTAATGCAGCCCTAGTTGTAATACAGGTGACCTTAAGGACTGAGGACAGGTTGGATAAAACTCAATAAGTTGATCTCAGCAGAACAGACGACCTGATTATTTCAAATATACCTGCGTCTGTGTGTTTTCTCCTACACTATATGTCATTTATATATGATATATCCGTCTGTGTGAAGGCGATGAAGGCCACCCACCTTGCTCTGTACCTCCCAGGGTTTGGTGATAGCAGACAAGTCGCAACCTGTCATCATCATGGCCCTGGAGGTGAGAGACAAGACAGTCAGGAGGGGAGAGGAGATGACACCCTGCTGCTGCAGAGACTTCTCACAAATATATATTTTGGAAAAGAAAACAGAGCTGTATTATCCTCTGCTCCAATTCAGTTACATACATGACGATTTCCTTCCTGGTGGGGTTGTTGGAGATGTAGCCGATGGCCTCCTTCTCATCTGCCATCGGCTCTGTGGCGTTCACAATGTTTTGGAACATGGTTCTCTTTCTGCACGAGGAGAAACAGATCGCAGGCCAGATGAGTTAAGCGAAATACACAACAATACACAATGGTCTGTAAGTCTGTGCCTAACGTTGCCTGAAGCACGCTAACAGTCTGAGCAGTGCGGTATTTGTGAGAACCCACTTGAAGTAAAGGGCCAGGTCAGTGGCGATGATGCAGACGTCAAACAAGTGCTGCACGTGCTCAAACTGGCGCTTCTGGAGGTTGCAGAAGATGTTCAGGTTCTGCAAGAGGCAATGCGAAGAGGTCAGAATGTGCCGTTCAAGTCTTATACTTATATTTATTTTACTTTGTGCAACCATTTGTCGTACCTCCTCGCCCATGAGCGTCTTGCTGAACTCCAAATGGTGCCTCTCCATGATGGAGGAGCCGTGAAGTTTAGCCAGGGGATGCATGCTCCTGCAGGGCAACAATTGAGAAATGAATTGACGAGGCGGGTCTTACATCATTTCCGCCACGCGCACAAAGTATAAAAGTATCTTGACTTGCTTTGTCTGGTAGAGGTTGTTGGTCCCTCTGTGGTCGATATCGTGGCAGAAAGCAGCAGCCACCATGGCAAAGGCATCGAGATCAGAGTAGTACTTCCTCAGCCTCCCTGTCTGTCGGAAGAGACAAGCCAAATCATAGGTTATTATGTGAAGATCATTGACGATAATGTTATTGTCACTGCATTTCTCAATAAGCTTTATGCGGAAATAAAGCGTTGTGATCTGATATATGTGCATATAGTCAAAGAAACAGATCAAGCAGTCTGCAGTGAAGCGGATGAGACAACTGAGAGTTTCGACCTCAGGGTTTTACTGCAGATGCAGCAGATGCTGCGTGGGCGTTACCTGAAGCAGGCAGAACATGGTGTGGCCCACGTTGAATCCGTGCCTCCAGTTGTGGTAGGTGATAGCGCGGTAACCCTTCCTCACGGTGTACATCCATCTGGTCAGTGCCTGGGACGGAGAGATTTGAGAGGGTGGGTTCAGAGGAAAGAAAAAACAATACAAAAGAACATAGATCTTTGCCTTCACAGCTACACCGCTGAGTATTGTTCAGATTTGTAGCCACAGCATGACGTGACGATCACATCTTCTCCGTATTTTGGGTAAACATCAGTTTTGTTATGCTGTCCGAAGCTGCAGCACTGTCTATGTCTGAAACGCTCCTGTCTCTTTAAGGCCCGCCTCCTGAGCACCCATTCTGCTCTGATTGGTCAACTCACACACGCCTGAGCCTGCATTAGAGCAGCTGTGCTAAATCAATTCTCACATGACAAACTAGCTGCAGGTCGGTCTGTCTGACGTGGTGACGAAGTGTGATGTCACAAAGTCACAGGATACCGAGCATTCCGGTACATTCGGGCGACTCACCTCTGCCGGAACTTTGAATTTCTCGACGACTCCGAGCTCAAAGAACATGCGAATGCCGGCTTTGATGAGGCCGTGCTCTGACACGGGGAAGTCGCTGAAGGAGAACAGGTACAGACTCTCTCCGTCGACATTGTCAGCCGCAGGGCATGTCGCTTTCTGAGCAAATACACAATGAAAACACACAACGCCCATGACTCATACAGCACCCAAGAAGTGCAGATAATGACGGTGGTCTCCAGGTAGTTAACAGTAACATAAAAGTGATCTTATTCACACATTTGTTTAGTTTACTTCCATAAGTTAGTCATGTTCGGACGTAACTTACCAATAGTTTGTACATCTCTTTCTGGTCGCAGTCCTCAGGCTCGGCGTCAAACTTCTCTTGGGTGTTCTGGTTATAAAGGAGAGATCAATCATTTAGATTGACATTATCATCCATCCCCCGATCAAATAGAATATTTTCCCTCAAATGTTCGTCGCTGCCGAACCATAAAGTGATCCACTAGACCTTTTCATTAGTCCTCTAATAGTTGCAATTGGAGGACTGCTGCTCAGAATGCTATTAACCTCTAAGTGCTTCACATCCCTGCATAAGTCAGTGATCAAACACTTAGAGGGATCAAAGGGGAGAGGAAAAAAACGTGGTGGAAAGTGAAGTTCTCACTAACCAGGATGGACTGCAGCTCGTCTTTCGTGCACTTGGTCTGGTACATGAGCATCTCCAGGGCGATTTCTTTCCTCCACTCCATGCGGTTCAGCTTGTCGTAGGTGTCGCAGTTCAGCACCGACCAACCCAGGAACTGTGTCAGGGCCTGGTACAAACCGTGAGAGTCAGAATGAGAGAGAGAAGAAACACGGAGACAAGAAGTGACCGAGCCGCACCCTCAATCACCCTCATGTATGTCAAATTATTGTTATTATCTCATGAATTAAGCTAATGAATGCACTGAGAGGCAAATATTTCTCTTCATCCATAACTCATAGCATTTCTGTTGTTTTAAGACCTTTTTGTCATTAACGTACGCATTCATGCTGCAACAAGCTCCAAAATGTTTTCCCTCTATTGGGGAAACCTGCAGTGTAGAGTGTGTTTGCAATTGTAGCGGGAGATAAAAAGCCAGCTTGCTGCTAACCTCAGTGATCTGCTCGTCGTGTTCATCGAACGGCTTGCCGTCTTTCCTGTTGAAGAAAGTGGCGATGCCCACGATTTCTTCCTTCTTGTTGACGATCGGCAGCGACAAGACGTTCTTGATGACAAAGCCCGACTCGTCCACAGCCTCTTTCTGAGGGAAATTGAAAGGGGAAGAAAACAGAGAGATCAGTTTTAAACCACCTGTATAAAGGCATAAGAAGACTATGATATAAAACATGCGTGCATGCAAAATCTGATTTAAAAAGACCCCACACTGATTCTAATAATCGGCCAGGCCAGTAATAGTCCGACTCATAGTGTCAGTATATAGAAGCACAAAAGGCATAATTCACTTGACATAGGTGGAGTTACCCTTTAAGTCAATTCAATATCTCATACTGTAAGACTTTCACACTGTACTATTCCTAAGGGGAACCCAAGTGTGACTCAAGTACTTCTTACAAGACTGCCGGATGGACAGAAAGCATCTCCTCACCTGGAAAGTGAAGTAATCGTCTGCAGCCACGTTCATCATGTTGCAAATCTGCAGGAAGTCACGTGAAAAATGTTAAATGTGGCACTTTAATTGTTCATTTTACTCTCTACAATCTGTGCAGCACAGCCTTCATCTAACACTATCTTTGATTGTTTAATTAACTTAATGGAATTTCATTAAGTTCACTACAAGACATTTATTGAGATTTAATACATGAAACTGATTATGACGTCAAAACCTTATCTGAAACATGTCAGGGCAGTGAAGAGACACATAACTGCACCAATCACTTAACACTGTCTTCATTTACACTGATGTTGACTGATTTGTCATAAATAAATAATGATTCTGATAATGAATTGCCCTGCGGCGACTGTGACAGACTTACAAAGCCGTTCTCAGCCACGTATGTCGGCAGCCCGCTGACTAGAGCCCAGTGGTCTGCAGGCGGACCACTGAAAGAAAGAGAGAAACATCGAGCTTGTGTGAGCCGGAGTGAGCAAATTATTCCAGGAGAAGCAAGTTTAACAGTGCTGACTCTCATGCATTATGTTGCCTCTCTGCAGAAAACACAGACGGCAACTCATCAGAAAACCTAGGACTAGCACGAATGCTTAATGTGTTTTAAAACAGAAACAGGAGTTTTCTTAGGTTTAAATGTATCTATTAGTTTATCATTGACATAAGTCATTTAAAGGAGACATATGCAAATGTTCAGGTTCATACTTTTATTTTGGGTCGCTACCAGAATAAGTTTACACGCTTTCACGTTAAAAAAAACGCATCACTTTTCTCATATGTTCCACAGTATTCCCCCTCCATCTGAAACGCTCTGTTGGGCTCCTGTCTCTTTAAGGATGCCCCCGGTGTGCTCTGATTGGTCAGCTCACACACGCCCGAGCCAGCCCTTGGTCTCTTAGCGTCTCTGTCGTGTCTTCAGCTTCCAGTTAGGAACTCCCACTGGCCCGTACTTGGGACTGTTTTTTTATGTCGTATTTTTAAATGTACTGTGTATTTCCGTATTACCATATATATATATATTGCACTGTACATTTGGAGAGGTCATTAAACACTTTAGATTGTCTACTTTATTTTTTGTTTTATTGTCTACTTTACTATTTCATTTATATCTTTATCTTTATCTTTTGTTTTCATTCATGCTATATTTCTATTTCTACTTTGCACAGAGCATCTGGAACAAAAACAATTTCCCCCTGGGTATTAATAAAGTATTCTGAATCTGAATGAATCTGAATAGTATGAGTGGATCTGTAGCTAATGCTACTCACGGTATGACTTTGATTTCTTCTTTGCCTTCCAGGAGGTAGTCAATGATCTTGTAAAAGACGATTTCCTGTATAAAAACCAGTAGCCTGTTAGAAAATGATCGATCATCCTAAAACCATGTCAGACAATAGAAAAGAAGAAAAGAAGAGAGTGGAAAGTGGGAAATACTATAAAACTGAATAAATGAGGAGGAAAAACAAGTTTGTTACCCTGCCGTCTGGCGTTTTAGGTCCTTTATAGGGCTCCACATCTCCCAGTTTCACTGGCCATTCATCATAGAATTCCTGGAAGGGGAAGCAACAGTTTGAAGTTATTTATCCCTGTAGCCAAGAATGCAAACCATTCAATCCTTTCTGTAAAGAATGAGACCAACCTTCTCTTTGGTCATGTCCAACAGACCCACTGAGTATCGCTCGCAGTTCAGATATATCCTTACAGTGTAGAGCGCTTTGTGGAACTGTCTCTCGATGTCTGTCAACTCCTCAAACACTTTACTGGCCGACCAGAGCAGCACCTGTGAACAATAAAAATGTTAAGCGATGGCGTAAAAAGCGCGAACGCTCCGTTCTGTGCATTAGAAACACCAACAGGTGAGGCTTACCTGACTCCGTCTGGACTCCACATTGTACATGTAGGCTGTGTGATGCTGCAGGGTGATGACACTGGCAAAGTTCATGTACTTGTGGAAGAGCTGAGGACCAAATCAGATTAGAGGTTTCGTTAATACAGCAGATGTACCTATTTAAACTACGGAACAATTTCCCCCAGCAAAGATGTTGTTTACCATATGAAGTGAATTGTATAGGAATAATATGATTGGCATACAGAGTAGATATTGTCAGAATATTGCTCATTTGACAATGAGTAAATATATATTAAATGACAACAGAGGTCTTTTAAAGTGGAAATTTGCAAGAATTTCAGTTGACTTTAAAGGGCCAGTCTGGAGAATTTCACCTGAATGTAAAGGGGCAGCATGAAGGAATTTTAGTTGAATTTAAAGGGGCAGTGTGTAATACATTTTAGTTGAAAACATACAAAAATGCACTAAAACTATCAACAGAATGAGAAGAAATAGCATTTTCTTTTTAGGCCAAAGTTAACATATTGCACCTTTATGGATAATCCTTACGTAGTTAATTTGTGTGTGCATGAAAAACTGATTAAAGACAGATCAAGTAAACATGAGTGTGTTTTTTACGTTACATACATATGTTAATATCTTGTAGATGCAAGATTTTTTACCCATTGGAGAGAAATAAACAGACAGTGTCCCTAAATCTATATACCTAACACAAAGTATGCAGAGAAAACTCAGACGTTAAAATGCATGTTAGCAGTTAAAGACTTTGCCCCGAGCCCCATCAATCTGTTCCTCAGATCTCTTTACTCTCTTTACATAGTCTGCCAAAAAACCTCCATCATTACCATCTGACTCAGTTCAATCATTATGGAGCTCCGCTGCAGTGTGAGCAGATGTATAGCTTGACTGAATAATAAAAGATGGTGTGTGTGAATGTTTTCTGATATAGACTACAGAGCGATAACATATTCCCAGTTAAATCATTACGCCTTTTTTTCCCGAAGCATACACATCGAGTCAGGTCTGATTGGCTCCCACCGACATAATGGGAGTGTTGTGCACCCTGCTGATGAGGTGTAATTACAGCAATAATCTTTATTTAGTTGCAAATTTCAAACGGCGGCACACAGGAGCATTAAAGTATCAAGGCAAGCAATTACGGATATGCAGAATACGTTGCATTTAGGGCTGCCCGAGACAAAGAACACCCACCGAATCACTGTGGATAAATGCGTTTCTCACCTTCTCGTCTTCCGCACTGAACGAATCAGCTCCTATTTTGTTTAGTACCATGACGACTCCAAGGCACTCTTTTTCGGCCATCATGGGGAACGTCATCATGCATTTCGTCTTGTATCCGGTCTGTTTGTCCACAAAGTCGGAGAACTTTTTGTTCTGCATGGAGGGAAAAAAAAAGAAGACAAGGCACATCACTCACACTGCAATGCATCCACATTCACTCTCCCTCTACACATATCAGTGATGTTTCTATATATCCTTTTTAACTGGTTGTCAGGCTGAGAGCTTCAAATTCACAGCATACTTAACACTGACTGTGTCTGCTGCTTGTTGTTTTGAATAAATAAACTCTGTACTCAATATTGAATTATTGGCTACACTTGCTGCATTCACGGTTCATCACATTCTTCAGCTGACTTTTGACAACCCATGAAATGTCTATGGGCATGAACACACGGCGGTACATTCAGAAACACACACGTGACCTTACATGTTTTAATTTCATGTTTATTTTCCATCTAATTCTTTAACATAGGTTCAGTGTGAAGAGTCATATTCAGTATGATCTTTAGATGTTTGATACGCCATACTGCACACATCAGTGACACTGCATATTACACTTATACTGCATATCTGAATTCATTCTATATATATATATGTATATATATATATTGCACATGTTCTACAGAGCTTTTTGTCTTCTCATTCTTATGGTCTCTTATATTCTTGTATTATTCATGTTTCCGTGTGTCTCATTGGAAAAGTAACTCAGTTCGTACGGCAAAGGTAAAATTTGCATATGACACTTGACTTCTTACAGGAGGCAGAGCAACCAGATTATGATGCGCTACTTTTATGAAACACTTGAGTGAATTTTAAACACTTGAAAAGCACACTGTCTATGTCGAGGTTCGAATTGGCTTTGTGCGAAATAATTAAATGGACACACGAGTTTGATGTAAAACTCTGCGTTACTTGATTTAATCCGACTAATTTATTCAAGCACTCATACTGACTTAGACAAACGCACACTTACACTGGACTTATGAAATAGAATGAGAAGGAAAATGTACATGTAAGGAGCCCTATGCACGGTCATTTTAATTACGAGAGAAAGATCTTCACTGACTGATTATTTTCTGCCTAAACAAACAAACAAACAAACAAACAAACAAACCGTTTTCATGACTGAATAAACAAACTGACCTTAAAGGGCGACACAATTTCATCCTGTTTTTACTTTGCTTATACGTGGCGGACCCTGCCACCTTTCTAGCCTAAAACAGTGTTCTGGGGACCTTATTTTCTTCTGAGAACAGCTTGATTATTCCGTTACGGAAAAGATAAATATTTCTGAGTTTGTTTTATTACTTCTTTCATTAATTCTGAGTTTGAATCTCTTCTAAAAAAAACTACACAGTGCTCCTTTAAGTCACTTTTTTAGGCATATTAGGCAATATTTGAGCATATCTTTAGAAATAAATATATATCAGCTAATATAATGTTTTATCACTAATTCTGAGCCACTTTTCAATATCAATATTGAAAGCTATTACAAGTTCTTTGCCGTTAAAGACAACATTCATGTATTTTCAAGGCAACGATATCAGGAACATGTTATGTTGGACTGCATAACTACTCTGGATTTGTTCGGGGACACTGGAGATATTTTAATGTTACCCGTGACTTTTTATTCTGTGACATACCTGCATATTTATTTAGTGTTTTAGGAATATTTTCAGTCCCCCAAAGTGGCACATGCACCCATGCCTCCAACATCCCTCACTAATTTTGAGTAGAGTAGATAAATAAAGGGAAACCTGACAATGGACCTATTTTTGATGTTCTGCACATCTGGAAACTTAAGAAACGTTGATTTAACAAATGTGTGTTTTCGCTTACACTTTCTCAGAAACGGTTTTTACACAGCCTATTTTCTGACACCTGTACCACACACACACACACACACACACACACACACACACACACACTTTCTACCAGAAGACTCCACTACTTCTCACCGCTGCCACGTCGGGGACGTTTTGCGGCTTTTTGCTGTGCGCGGTGAACCCCACGATGCCCATGTCCAGAGGGAACACAATTTCCGTCTGCGGGTGCACCAGGTTCTTCTCGTAGCTGGAGGTCGGCGTCACGTCGAAGAGGCAGGTGGCGAGCTCGGGGATTCCGTTCCTGCCGCGCAACGCGTAGTAGCTGATCCTGTCGGCCTGCGTGATCTGGGCGACCCTCTGCAGCACCTTGTGCAGGGCCTGCTCCATGGGCCCCTGCTTCTGCAGCTCCTGGATCATGTCGAAGATGACGGCGGCCTCCTGGACCGAGTTCATGTCCTTGAAGGAGGCGCCGTCCTTGGCGTCGACGGTCGCGCTGAAGGCGGCCGTCAGGGCCTCGGCGCGAATCTTCTTGTCGAAGTACTCTTTGGCGAACTGCGGGTTGTTCTCCAGGTACTTCTCCACGCTGTCCTTGTCTGCCATTTTGACGCTGGTTTCGTATTCCCCGCTCTCTCACTCGCTGTCTTTTTTTTTATTTTTTTAATGCAATTTATTTTATTTTTTTCCTCACAAAAGCATCACCTGCAGCGGTGATGGAGGTGGAGACGGAGAGCTGGGCCTGGACAGGGTCGGGTGGATCAGCAGCATCCGCTCGTACCGACGACGTGCATCCTCCTCCGCGGTCCTCGAGGGAGTCTCTACCCGGGCTCGAGGGACGGAACAGGACAAGGTGCGGCTTAGGGGCTGAAAGGATCAAAGTGGCCGCTAATTAATGTGACGTCACGACATTAAAACCCCTGCTCTAAGCGTCCTTAACCCGCAAATCCCGACGGTGATCATTTTATATCGGGCAGTCATCCCCTGGCCGAGGGGAGGAGGGCCGGGAGAGAGTGTGACCTGTGTCAGGTGAAAGACCAGGTGGGATGCATGGAGTCACGTGAGGGGGGAAAGATGGGACCAGGGGGGACAGGTGGAATGGCCAGAAGACAGACAGTCACGGAAAAGTCAAACTCCCTCTACGCGTTCGGCCAACTCTGCCTAAAGCAGGCTACCTACCGGACCGCCTTGAACCCCAGAAGCCCCCCTTCATGGTGGACTCTCTGACTGCCTTGCTGAAAATAACATTCAGGTTAACATTCAGCAGCTGCAGCATCCCAGACAGCTGCAGCTCCCTGCAGATTTCACAGGTTTCCACTGCACGGGTCGCCGACACCCATGAAAACCTGTAACGTTCAGCTCGCCCATCACATGCAATCCATACAGGATTATTACAGCTGTTAAAAAGATAAATGTTATGTTAACACATTCATCAGATCGGTAGAGTGGTGAAGTCTTCCAGTTCTTATAATAAACGCTGCATGGTGGTGAATGGAGGGAGATGACTCATTTTTTGATCCCATCTGAATATGACGTGAACTACAGATGCGGTATTTGTGCGTTTAAAAGATATTTTTTCCAGCTGGAGAAGGTCATGAAACTAATGAAAGATACCATATGAGTGTGAAAGTGATCATAAAGACTGCGCAGCCAACAGTCGTGTTAATGACGTCTACTCGTTCAACGGTCAGCAAAACATTGTGGCTCACAGAGGCGACAAACTTCCCTTTCACCGAGCCGCAGTCGTCGATACGACCAGATTTGCTGTGATTTTTAATCTTTTTTAGAACATTCTCTGTTGGCGACAGATGGTGCCGCTGGCGACTGTTGAGCGAGACGGTGTAGTTCGCGATTTCACACAAAACTCGATGATCTTTTACATAAAATCTGACAAAGTGTGACTTTCTCGACTCGGGAAATGATCTTTTGTGTTGACAAACATCACACGTTCGGTTCGTCGCACAATCGGGATCAAAGCGGAGCTTATCTTCTGCAGTGATCCCAAATTCCATCAGCTTTTTATCGAGAGAACCGATGCACTCTGATTCTCTGACAGCCAGTGGCTGCACTCACACCAACCCAACCTTCCATGTGTTGTCTGTGTTTACCTATGAGTGAACCTTATTGGAGAAAGCGGGGAGCCACATGATATCAGCTCTCCTTTCCTGAAATAACCGCCAAGCGAACCAACCAACCCTGCATTACCACTGTCCCAACCTCGTTGTTGTTGCTGCGGCGGAGGAAGTACCTAAATAGCCGCCGCAATGAGAGTATTTAGAGCCATAATGGAAGGAAGCCTGTCCAATGCTCTAATTGTGTGTGGGGGGGCCCCTACCTGTGCGCTCCTAATTGAATCAACATCATCGTGGAGGTATCAGTCCTGGAACTGGAAATTGGCCAATTAGTTGGGACTCAGACGTCTGAGAACAAGGCCCTAAACAAAGATGGCTGGCTATTATTAACCGAGTGCGCTGTCTGGTTAGCTGCTGGCAGGCTGGCAAGACGAGGAGTTTCCCACTATTTTTTGCCTCTGGGGATTAAGGCAAGCTCATCAAAGGAGAACTACAAAAGATGTGGGTGTGTGGGCGCGAGGCGTCAGAGCAGCCCATTTCACAGCCGGAGGAAAACTGCCGTTGTGAGTGTGTGACAGAAGAAGAAACAGGCGAGGCACCCAAATGCAATGATCAGATGACTGCAGCATTTTCTTTCTTCTTCTTCTTATATATATATATATATATATATATATATATGTAATATATTTTTTCCTTTTTGTGTTATTTGTTTAACAAATGTATGAACTGAAATAAAGGGATTGTGGCTTCTTTTGTGTATTCTGGGGTTACCTATTAAAGGTGCACTACGCCAAAAAAAAAGAACGCTGTATTAGACCGAATGGCTTAACTATTGACAGTCGAATGAGTCACTTAAGTATGACTCCATTATCCGCCGTTGATGTAAGGTTATGGTATGACATGTGACACTGTAATTACAAGATTTGGGGCCGCTACCAAAAGTTGGCCCTCAAAGCCTGCCGCTCTTCCCTGGGGGCTTGGCGCGAGCTTGGACAGGCGAGCACAACATCAACCCCTCGGGTGAAACCACGAAACAAGAAATGAGTTAAGTTAGCTAATGATTATGAATAACCCTAACCCATAGCATTTCAATTCAATATAATTCAAAGGAGCTTTTATTGACATGGAAATTAAGAGATCGGTATTGAAGAGGCATGAAAGTACAACTTGGACAGAACATGACAACACCAATATAAAAAAAATGGAGTCGTGCATTCATAATCGCCGTGTTCCGTCCATAAAGTCGATCTGGACCGAGCCGTCCAAGGTGGCTGACGAGCATCGGGTGGCAACACAGGCCCAACTTTAAATGGTTGGCTCATAAACGGCAACTGGCAAATCCTGCATATTGTGCCTTTAAAGTAAGACATTGTTCTCATTTACAGAACCAGCTATCGTCAGCCGCCGTAGGGCTGCTGGTCCTCCCAAGGCCACACAAAGCTGCATCACTCCAAACACTGGAGCGCACTGAGGTGAGCATTTTGTCTCATGGCTCACGAATTGAATTTTGTAAGAGGAACAATGACAATAAAACGACGGATGAAAAGCTCCCAAACCAAACCTCGTTTACTCAAAGCTAAGCTAATTAGCCAAAGAAGGTCGCCTCGAGTGATGGAATCAACTCGGCGCAGGCTTCACACTGTGTTATCTTAATCAAGTAATTACCACTTTATGAACCACACCAGTGCTATTTACTTAAGTCCGACTCCATTGCCCCGCAACAATACTGTCGATACTATGTTGCTTCAGGCTGAGAGCGTTGATGTCTGACAGGATTGCAATATAAATGAATTAAGCCACGGGGTCTTTTTTTATGTCAACCTCCTCTTGAGTTACACAAGTTTCACATCCCTTCTAATAAAAGAAAGCAACCCCCCCCCCCAAAAAAAATGTACAAGTACACACACAAAGTACACACACACACACACACACACACACACACAAACCTGGCAGTGAAGCGTATGTCGCTTCTTTGCCAATGTTCACGATTACGAAATGTTGCCCTGCCTCTGGCCAAATTCCAGCTGCTGAAAAATGAGTGATTGCGCTGTTTTTTTTTGTTTTTTTTTCCGACTGGCTGGAGCTGCGGTTATGCAAACTGCAGATGTTTGGCAGCGCTGTGCTCTTTCATTCAACCTCAAGTCCCTCGGAGCGGGGCAGTTACATGATCTCGGTGCAAAACAACAGCAAACCACTTAAAAAAATTCCGCCACAGCACATTTAAGCGCGATGAAACGCAGACCGGAGACCCTGCTTGTGTGTGTGTGTGTGTGTGTGTGTGTGTGTTTTTTTTTTTTTTTACACGCGAGTCTTTGAAAGCAGCATTTTTCTTTCTAAATAGGGAATAAAGAGGTTGTTTTGTGTTAGATTACATCAGTATGGGAGCCATGTCCTTTAGATTAGTATTCCTACAAATCAGTACCAGACTTAGATGGAAAATGTATGTTATAAAACTACTTAAAGGTGCACTACGTAGTTTTGTGGAAGAAATCTGAATCAGAGGAGAATCTTAAACTATATAAACAAAAAAAACGTCTTTGTTTTCACGACTGAATAGACAAACTGACCTGATGACAACACAATTTCATACTGTTTTACTTTGTTTATATGTGGCGGACCCTGCCACCTTTCTGGCTTCAAACAGTGTTCTGGGGGCCTTACTTTCCTCTGAGAACAGCTTGTTTATTCAGTTATTTAAAAGATAAATATCCCTGTGTTTGAATCACTACCCTGTTAATATTATAAAATGTTAAAATTCTGACTCTAAACTTCTTCTCCTTACACATACCCCCTTTAAGTTTGTCTAGCACTGTAAACATTTGCACAGAAAAATGCACAGTTTATCTGCGATCAATCTCTTGCACAACGGCAGTGTCTGGAAAACAAAGCGTCCTCGGATCGGATTCCACTGACGCGATCACATTCAATCATCGACTGCCGCTTGAAACTCTAGACTTTGTGCTGAGACGGAACGTGATTATCTCTCTTCCACATTGATTACCCTCTGTTGTCAGTGGACTCGAGCACTCCGTCCTCCATTTATGCAAACACACTGGTGGGAGTTACAGATGAGTCCCTTGGCAGCGTTATCAAGTCAAAACCTGACAAGATACTATGGATGCTGCCCGGAAAACCAGTCTTTTTTCCATGTAAATAAAGGGGAAGTCAGTCCATGCACACAAAGACATTTCACTTAGATCTTATGGCGATAAAGTCCAGTGTTGCATCCGTGCATGTGCAACGCTCGAGCTCTAATGTCTTGCAAGAATCAGTCAGTGTTTATATCTTCACATACATACTATTGCTTATTCCAGATGGTCCTCTTGGCTTTGCTGGTGGTTGTTTTCATAAGATAACACTTTTCTTTTGGGGGGGGGCAAGATGAAGGGGTGGTCCGCCAAATGTGCAGAACACACAAATCAATAGGACCAGGGGCTTGCAGTTACGTAAATGTTCGTCCAATGGAAGGCAAGCTAGCAGTGAGGAGAGCAGGGGAGGGTCTGATCTCCAGAAGTCATTACGCAACACCAGCCAACTGTATATAAGAGCCCAACCTGACAGAAAACCACAGGATCTCTGTGAGCTGTCCACATTTTGCTAACCAGGTACGCATTCGACGATGGATTCGTGTTTTTTTTTGTTTGCACGACATAGAGAGATGCTTTGTGGATTTTTATTGCTCTTGACTTGAGGACTTGAGTGGAAATGATCTGACTGACAAAAATGCTTGCTGTTCCCCCGCTGTGCCTCCTTCTCTCATCCACACACTTTCCTCACTTTCCTTGTTTCTGTCTTTTTTCCCCCCCCCTCCTTCTCTTGAAGTAGAATGCTGCGGTACGTTGTGGCCCTCTGCCTCCTGGCTGTGTCCTGGGCACAGGACTGCCAGGTGGCCAACATCCAGGTCATGCAGAACTTTGACAAGACAAGGGTGAGTTGGAAAATGTAGCGAGACATAGTGAGTTTTGTGATCATATCCGCTCAGTGGTTCTTTTGGCGAGAATACCAATCTCTGTATCCGTGCTTGCACCCTGGAAGATGACGTGCTGGTGGTGTGCAGTGGACTCACGCCTGGGGTTTTCTTTCTCTTAGTATGCAGGCACATGGTACGCTGTAGGGAAGAAGGACCCAGAGGGTTTGTTCTTAATTGACAACATCGTGGCCCAGTTTACCATCCACGAAGATGGCACAATGACCGCGACAGCTAAGGGCAGAGTCATCATCCTGAAGTGAGTTCTCTTCTTTCGCTGTGAATGCTTAAATCGGGTGCACTTTTCCCTCCGTTTCCGTCTCACACGCCTCTCTCTTTGACCCTCAGCAACTGGGAAATGTGCGCCGACATGATGGCCACCTTCGAGATGACCCCTGACCCCGCCAAGTTCCGGATGCGCTACTGGGGAGCCGCGTCCTACCTGCAGACTGGAAGTGAGTGAGCGCAATCAGTGGACTTAGACTGCCGACTTGATTAGATCACCGTTAATCAGCAAATCGGTTCTCTGTGACCCTGAGACAAACCACTGTGTTTTTGAGCACCCTCCATTCGATTGCATCAGCTTGTTTACTCAGTCATGCTATCAAGGGACCCGGGAGCCTTGTGTTTGTATAAACGGTGGTCAGCGGCGGAGTGCATAAGTCCACTCTCAGCAGAAAAACAATCAATGCGAAAGAGAGACAATCAGATCCTTTACAAGCATACGGAGTCTCGCCAGCCGATGATGGTGGGATGGCGTGTGAGTTAGCTGGGTGAGCTCATTTCTGGGTGCTTCCGCACATGTTTCTTCAAAAGATGAACCCAGATGTCCGCATGGCTGCATGAGGAAATCTCTTATTCGTTTTTTTTTTCCCCCCAGCCGTATGGAAACATCGAAGCAAGTCTTAGACATTAGATTACTTTTTGATTACTTAACATTTTGGTTAAAAATCAAACAACTCCCTCTCTCCCCCTCTCTCAGACGACGACCACTGGGTGATCGCCACCGACTACGACAACTACGCCATCCACTACTCCTGCAGAGTGGTAGACAGCGACGGCACCTGCCTGGACAGCTACTCCTTCGTGTTCTCTCGTCACGCCACCGGTCTGAGGCAGGAGGACGTCGAAATCATCGTCCAGAAGAAGACGGAGCTCTGCCTGCTGCACAAATACAGACGCGTTGCACACACTGGTGAGTCGACCGTTTGCTAGCGCGCTGATTTGACGATCCCGGCGAATGACCGACTGAAAATACAGATTATTTGGAAACCCCTCGATAATAATGATTGTGTTTTTTTCATGCTGGTTTGCTATATTTCGGTAAGCGAAATGTTTGGTCTTCTTCTTCCTCTGCAGGCTTCTGCGATAGCAGCAGCTAATCCGCTGTGTGATCAGGGGACCCCTTTTCGAAGCACCCTCCTCTGGGACCGCGTGCCCCTCTGCTGGTCTCGGACTGAACGCCGCCAGAGTCCTCTCTCCTCTACAGTCTTAACAGAGAAAGAAGCTCCACTCTTCTTTAAAAATAAACTAAAACCATGACGAACTATAAACTGTCACGTTCACATGACTACACCGTGATTAGAAAGGAAAGGTGACTGTTGATGTCGGCCTGTTGACACTTCCCTAAAATTAGCTCATTAGTACAGGAGATGCTGGGCCTTTTAACGTTCCGTCACATGTTTTTTGTGTGTGTGTGTGTGTGTGTGTGTGCGGGATCCTTAGCGTAGCGTGAAACCGCCTTCTTCATGGACATCAGTGGAACTCTCTGGTTCCAGTGAGAAAACTACATATATCAGATCACCATGGCTTTTTTTGAAAAAATTCTGGCCTACGTGACAAATAATCAGTTGAGGAAATCTTTGAAGCTGAAGTTTCAGCATAACTGCAGCTCCGGAGAGAAAAAAAACCCCACCATGTTTACTCAAAAAAGAAAAAAAACCAAAAAAAAAACAGGTTCACAAGTCACTGGCTTTGCTTTTTACACTGAAGGACTTACAGTATCTTGTAGCACAGAAGCAGATTTTTGTTAATAAACTGTCATACACTCATATTAAGTCATTTGCGCCACAGGCATGTTAGTTTGTTTTGCCTTCTTGTATGATGTGTGCTCCTTGATCCAGTTTTTTTGGGGGAAAATTAAACATTCATACCGCGTCGGCGTCCGTTCAATTTTTGATTGCAATGAAATATTTATCTGTATTCCTGGATTGCGAATGATGAATTCATGTTGTTTGCTTTTGGATTCAGTCAATCAAAATGCAAGTATGTGCAGAAATGTGTTTGCCTCGTATGTCTATCATTGTGCAAATAAACGACGTCGAACAAAAATACAAAGTGAGTTTTTTTTTTTTTTTTTTTTAGCAACAGCTTCCTGTACTGTAGTGGAGTGCCTAACATCAGCGTCGACTTCATGATGTACATTACATACATGTGCACATTAGTCTGTAAGAATAGACAAAAGAAAATCAAAGCCAGCGATTCAGTTTAGCTCCCAGCTTTAATTCAACAAATGCAGTTTAGCGCCGAACCCTGATGTATGTTTTGCATCCTTCAACGTCACCCCACTTTTATAACTATTCAAAATGCATCAGATGCTACTTTAACTGAACTCCAGCAATACAGTTGAGCATCTACTTTTCAACAAATCTTAAAAAATATTCCCATTTTCCATGCATTATTGGTATTATTCAACATTTGAAGCCAGCGATTCAATGCAGTTCAGTGTCAGCTTTTCAACCCCCAGCACTCTCACTGCAATTTCTCCAGAAATGGCCTGCACTTAGCACCCTAAGGGGGCGAACACTGTGAACACTATACCTGCTGAATAGCGGCACGTGAGCATTCACACATTAGCGTTTAACTCAAAGGGTCGCTGTGCCCAAGTATAGCTTCACAGAGCCAGTAGCTCAGCGGCACACTTTTACTTTTCATAGCTGATCTTTTGGCATCGCAGAATGTATTGGGTATTACAAAGGGGAATACAGAGAGTGGCTAAATGTTTTCTACATGAATACCTCGTTACTTTGTAAATCAAACAAAAAAAAAAAATCAATGATAGAGTGAAACATCAGACTGTTACATCAGCTGGATGTTAAATGGATACCTAATACTTTAAGTGTTTAAGCACATCTCAGTGAACACAAAGCCAAGCTTAACATTATTACGCTCAGCCGTCCCTTTCCCACTATGGATCATTAGTAACAAACTTGCTAATAAAGCTATACTTGTAAACAATGCGTCCAAATTGTATTAAACTAAATTAAAATCATGGTGGTAATATTAAAAAGATTTCCAATCGGTTCAGTATATTTTCATGCAATACACTATCAGACTCGAGATACAGAAAAAAAAAATAGTTCAGATGAATGTTGCGTTGGAAGGAGATTTACATCTTTATTGCACATTTTGTACAGTTCAGTGCACGGAGAAACAACTTTGGAGCACATGATTCGAATAAAACAAAAGCACTTCTTTAAAAAAAACCCAGCAAACTGGACTAAAGTCGGTCAAATTGACGTGATTCTTGGCTCGAATTCAATTAAAGTTGCATGTTAAAACCAAACAATATCTAAAAAAGATGGCAGTATAGCAGTGTGTCTGTCTCAAGTATATCTAGTCACATTGCCAAGGCTGCAGGAATAAAGGAATCTTAACCCCTTTCCTCGACCAACGGGACCTTCACTAATCCCCTCCCTTAAATAGTTTAGTACAAGGAATTAGCTGATGCAATCTCATTGCAGCCTCAGGCCTGAAAAGTCAAGGTGGGGATGGAAGGGAGCTTGAACAGGGAAGAATACACGGAACACCAGGCACCTTGTGACCGACTGAGCTCCAGCCGGATGTATGGCTTGGTTAAGTCTAGGCAAATCAAACTACATGGTTAAGGTTAGAGGAGGATCTTGGCAATAGTTACAGTGACTTGATTTGTCCCGCTGTTTGCAAAACACCAGAGAGAGAAACACTGTTATAGGTTGTAATGATACAGAAACACTAGGAATTTGATAGGTGAACCCTGGATGGAAAGTAAGATATTCTGTACAAAATTATGGTGACTATTATTGTAGTCAAGAACACAAAAAGCTAAAAAGATACACATATTCCCCTATTGTGTTGTCATTCACCTCAATACTGTCAAATAACAAATAATCATTACTGCTTAAGGGTAAGAGCAATGCAGACGCCTTCCATATTACACATGCCGAGGACAGTGTTACACAAATCCACCAAAGGTATCAATTACTAAAGAGAATGGAGTGGAGGAACAGTGTGGAACATATGAGGCAGGTTTGTAAACTTAAACAAAATACAAAAGGCACCTCCCATGATCATACAATAACATTTACAGTAATACATAATTATCATTGCTTACATTCAGTGAAGGGAAATAAATGCTTTCATTCAAAAGACAGTAGCTCAGTTTAAAAACAAAAAGGAAAACACGACAGCAACCCAAGAATAAATAATTTCATCAAATGCACACAAAGATAAAACAGTTTAAATTCTCAAAAGAGCTTCATCAGAAGAAAAACTGCAACAAGACAATTTATCTAAAATAAAAATTAAGCAGGGAGACAGAACGAACGGGTACTTTTTGAATACATGATCAGATCAATCTTTGGGCAAAAGAACCAGAACAGATTCAATTTTAAACTGTCAGACTCATTTAGCATGAAACAGCTAAACTAAAATGTAATAGTTTGAACACAAAATATGCAGCATTTTAAGAATGTCCCTTGATTCCCATTCAAATACAAAAGTTCTATAAAATTCTTCTTGCCTATCTTCTGAGAATGAAATTGTGCCAGCTGGTTTGGATCTTTAAGAAGTTCAACCAAAATGAAATCCACTCATTACCTAATCACGCCCTGTTGGTGGAAAGATGCGTGAAGTTTTGTAGTCCGCAAAACATTTCCGGAGCTTCACAGCAAAACAGCTTTCTTCCCCTAAAACCAGTCAAACATCTACCTCAGTTGTTCAGGAGAACGCTACAACGCCGTTTTGCTGTGAAGCTCCAGAAATGTTTCGTGTAATACAAAGCTTCACCTGACGTTTCCATCGCAGTGAGGGTGAGAGGATAATGACTGCGTTTTCATTTTATGGTGAATTTATCCTTTAAATGAGCTATGAAGCAAAACAACAATTTCAATATCTTTCGGAGTGAAGACAAAACGACGATTCGCCACAGCCCATTACCGTGATGAAATGAACAGTATTTGCATTGTGTGATCATTATGACAGCAGGAGCAGTATTTCAAACTAATCTTCTTGCAGCATTTCTCAGCCGCCTGAAGCTTTGATCAGCTCTCGGAAATAAAATAATTGGTTGGAAGCCTTCCAGATGAGTTGAAAAATCTATTTTACTCACCTGTTTTGGGGAAATCTGTATTGTTTAATGATAGGAACACACTCAATAGTCTAAAACAGCTTTGTTGTGGCTTTCAGATTGCAAAATAAGCTGCATTTAACTTTCTTCTTGGGATTTTACGTTCTCATCCAGTGGTTCCCAACCTTTGTGGTGTGTGTGTGACCCATACCCCAGTATCACACAGTGCATGTCAATATGACCAGGTTAACCAAATAGTTTTTTTCTCTCTCCCTTTTTTATGTGAAAACAATTAAGGAGCCTGGAAAAGTACAGACAGAAAGAGAAACACTTTGGTTGGGAACCACTGATCGAGACTCTTCTAGCTTAGGCTAAGCAGTAGTCGATGTGCGTGAGGAGCTCCCTATGGCGGCTGGTGGGATAGGGCGCCCGGCACTTTGGGCACTCCAGGAAACTCTCATCCAGGAGGCTGGTGACTTTAGAGGGGGACGTGGGACCGTGAGGGTCGGTGATAGTGAGACGCTCAAACTCCAGGCTGTTGTAGCAGCTGGGCTCAGAGAAACGGGTGTTAGGCTGCTTCTGGAACACAGAACAAATACTCTTAGCGTCAGAATCACTAGATCACTGCTGAAATCATCATGAGGCGCTCAGGAGATGTAACCCAGTCGGAGCTGTTGTTTATGGCCGACTCAACAATGAACACGCTGTTCTCATGTGCAGTAACACTTACAGCAGACTCCAGTTTAGCAATCTGATCTCGGGCCTTGCGGAGCTCCTTCAGCACCTTATGTAACTGGTGCTGCATGCTCTGGCGATCAATCTTTTCATTCTCAAAGTCCTTGGCAGAGAGCTGGATCTTCAGCAGGGGAGAAATATATGAGAGGGAAGCAGCCAAGAAAACACTGTGCTTACAATGCACAAGTGGGATCTGTATGGATTCCACTCAGAATAGTTAGAACTCTATCTGCTATATGCTACATAACACAGGGCTGAACCAGAGGATTTTCTTTCTCACTTCACACACACACAAAAAGGACACACCGATGAACAATCAGCAAACCTCACTTGGTTTCAGAAGCTGGATGGTTTTGTTTTTGTACCCACTGTTCACCATTACATTAATATTTAACATGCTGTTTTACAAGTCTGCATATTTCCTGGTAAGTAGATGCTGATTTCCAAGAACCATATTTGAAATTAGCCCACAATATTCACCTCAAAATGTATTGAAAATTACACCGGCACGATTTAATAATAATACTTGTTGGCAGCTGGTTATTCTTTTAATACATTTACAGGAAACTTTCAGCTGATCATGCTGTTTTCATTTCAAACTAGTTTCTTTCCAAATTCCCCTCAGCAGATGACTAAACTAAAGCAAGGTTGTTGCAGCCTAATTCCCAACTAGTTTTCCACTTCTGCAGGTCATTAATTGAAGTAAATAACCACCTTCTGTAAAATAAATTGTTACAGTTTTTTCCTGTGCAAACTGACTACTGGACTGTCTTTCAGTCGAACATATTCGTAGTGTTACCTGTTGCTCCAGCGCTGCGATTCTCCTCTGTTCTTCGTTTTGGCTCAGAAGAGACTTCTGCAGCATATTTACCTGGGAAATTGGCAGTAAAATACGATGCTATATTCAAGTGATACAGAAAACTAGTGAAGAGCAACTTCAAGCTACTGACAGTGAAGGTGAGTCACCTGCAGCAGAAGCTCAGCAGATCTCTTCCTCTCCTCCTCCAGCCTGATGTCCACACTCTCCAGTTCTGCTCTCATCCTGTCTGCCCGCTCGGACGACACTTTTCTCTCCTCACAGGCTTCATGCCTGGATGCAATGTTGGTGTAATCCACAAAAATATTAAGAATTAAATGGTTTATTTATTTGGTAATTAAACATCAGTAATCAACCAACTGCTGTCATTGTCAGCACAGGTTGTCTACAGGTTTCAGACACTTAATTTGATGCTTTTCAAGACCTTTTCAAGACAAATCATCTATTTCTTATTCAAGCATTGCATGCAAGTATAAAAGGTAATAGTAAATCTTGTGCAGAAGTAGGTTTTTTTTAAGTGTTTTATGCGAGTGTGTCAAGTGAAGCTACATATTGCCAACAATTAAGTGCAAGTACAAAGAAAAAAGAATAAAGTATCAGAAAATCAGAAAAATGTTGCTATTAAGGCCTCCAAATTCAAATTTAAGACAATTTAATGACTTTGAGGTCTATTTTTTTAAAATATTTATACATTTTTAAAAACCTGCAGACAACCTCATTCATTAATCATTTGTTAACCAAGCTCACAATTTTTCAGCACGAGCCGTGCCCCAATCAATGTGCAGTCTGGCCTTTTCCAACCATACGCCTGTGTAGTTTCTGTGCACCAGTCAGATATAAAGATCAGATCGATCGCAGAGCCTACACGATTCGATTTCTACTCCAAGAACAGACCTGTTGCTGAATCGCTCTGCCTGCAGCTGCATCTTGGCCTCTTCCAGCTCTCTGCCCTTCTCTTTGTACTTCCTCAGAAAGGACGACAGCTCGCTGCACTTGTCGTCGTAGCTCCTCTGCAGCACCGACATCTCCTCCTGGAGCCTGCTGACCTGCTCCTTCTGAGACTGCAGCTCCGCCTGAGCGTTCACGGTCTGCGGAGACATGAGGAAAAAATTATATTTTTTGTCAATCCGATAACGTTTTAGAAATTAATTAGAAAGATGCCCAAATCCAAGAAATGTATTTAATACATTTATTTAACAGGGTTGTTCCAACTGGAGGCAGATTCAGAGAGAATGTCAATGAGATTTACAAAATGTAGAATATAACATTTAATTAGAGAGTTGATCTTTAGACAGAATCAGACCTGGAAAAGAAACTCCTACAGCATTTACCTGTTGCCTCTGCACACTGAGCTCCTGTTGGGTTCTGGTGACCTGATCTTTCTGGCTCTCCAGGTCTTTCTGCACCCCCATCAGCAGCTGGTCATAGTGGTTCTTCAGCTGAGCGTCCTTATCCGGAGCTGCAGAGGCTGAGATGCGAAATGTTAGGAAGCAAATTCAGAAGAAAATCTATATATGTTGTAATAAATATAATTTTAAGTCAAATCAATGCCATATACATTTTGGCATTGATTTGAATTGTTTGGTAACCTCATTTTTAGTTACTTTAACATTTCGTTTGCTCACCATCTGAAGCGGCCTCTTGTTTGGTTTGCGGCTGCTTGGCCTGGGCCAGCTGCTGCTCCAGCTCCACAGAGCGGGCGACGACGGACTGCACGTAGGCCTCTCGCTGCTGGTCGTACGACAGCCACTGCTGGTTCTTCTCGAGAGCCTGGTGGTGAAACAAGCCTCACACTGACAAACTGAATTTCAGGACATTTGAACATTGAAAAGGGAACAAAAAACTTTGTCGTGTTTTGAACATAAATTTGGCTCTGTGACTTTAAACAGGTTTTTGTTCCAACCAAGAGGTAATACCTAGTGTGTTCTTTATAGACGCTGACAAAAAAAGGGGCCTAGATGTTTTGGAACTTGAGAATTTCACTCCCCTGGCCTTGAACAGAGTTAAACCGAATGGAAAAATTCAGATACATGGTTGGTGGATAAAGTTTTTATCTATAAAGCTGTACAAGAAAATATTTTAGTGGTTAGAAACTATGTACTTGAATTAGAGAAACACACACAGTAAATCATTGACTGGACTCACGTCTCTCAGTTGATCTTGTACCAGAGCCAAGTCAGCAGGAGGAACCTGTCCATTCTGTAGAGGGAGAAACACAAAAATAAAACCTTTGTCTGATAAATATACAGTATAGCATCAACACTTCCATCACAAAAAGATTATGCTAGTTTCTACATTAAAGAAACATTTTGTAACTTCTGTGCCAGCTTCAAAATCATTTTGATGGTACAGTGTCTTGTAATAGGGTGGATTGTGTTTCTGTCACTTGTTTCCACCAGTTAATTGACCATTGGCTCTTTCCTTCTGCAAACTATAGTTATTTATAGTCTAATTAAGTCCAAGTGAAATTCAAGGAACTGGAGGCTTTGGGGCCAATATTCCACAACCAACTTCAAGACCTTAATTCGAAGAAAATAAAGTTGCTTCTGAAGGAAAATGACGAGCGTCCTGTTGTTGTTGTTAGTGTCTGTTGTTTGCTGGAAAAAAAAATAAAAAAATCTCAGACACTAAAACAAGTAGGCTTAAAATCATTCGAAGGCTTTGCTGGTTTTTGAATAATTCATTGTTTTCATTTATAATTATCCAAGAAAAAACAAGCTTCTTGTTCAGAGACTTGACCTCATGACGGAGGGCACCGTCTCTCTGGGCTAATGCCTCAACATCCATCCTCAGACAGTAATTCATCTTAACTCATAATACTGACACCCTGACCCTGAGGTCTACACGTCTGATCCCATCTAACGTCAAGAGTAGACATGTTACCGATCATCTTTGCGCAAAGCTGTGAGCTCTCTTAAACTACCAAATGAGCGCTGTGAGCTCGTCAGCTTTTTCCAGATGGATTTCAATGGGCTAAGCCTTCTAATAGCTTCTGTGAGCCCAGGAACGAGGGAAAGGCTGGGTAAGGGTCTGTTGGTCAGATTATTTCTAGGAATGCGAAAGGAGCTAAGCCAAGGGCCTGGAAAGAAGAGAGCATTCCTAGAAAATTATCATTAGGGCATAAAGATAAAGAAATCCACTTGCAGTGGCTGCTGAGAGACACTGATTTCAAATAGGACAATATGTCCACAAGTATTCCTATTCATAGGTATACATACTCTGCATTTTAATACCTTCCAACCTTGAGTCTCAAAGTGCTGACTTTAAAACCAAAGCAGGGTTTATGCAAACAACTTGAGAACATTTAGATTCAAAGACCGTATTTCTAGCTTTGCTGTGACCTTTGTGAGGAACAAAAAAATAAAGAAACTTAAAGAAATTACATCTGTATGTTTCTTATAAAAAGAACTATCTCCACTTTACTTTCCTCAAACTCTCCTCTTCTTTTGACATTTTTTTGCAAACAGCTGATTATGTGATTTTGAAAGACATGGGAAAACACGATTCCCTGGAGTTATAATAAGAGCAATTAACAAGAGCAGCGTCTAACATTCCTTCATAAAACAAGCTTTCAAACTTGTAAACAAGGCATGCTTTACGTTAGCTGATGCAAAGAAATTCCTTCACCATAACTGATTCTGAAGTTTGATTAAGATAGAAGAAAATCAGGAGACGTGATACTGAAGCAGAGCTCCTGGGAGACCTGGGTGATTATCGGAACATTTGGTGGATTTTCAGGACCTTCAACCATCCCAAATCTCGAGGTCCTGACTATAAATTGCGATTTTTGCCACCTAAGCTTTGCCAGAAGCCAAGGAGAATCCTGATGACCGCTCTCTAAGGGTGTAGCGAGGGCCTGCTGTGCTCAAAGCATCAAAGGGCTGACCAGGATTCAGAGCTGCCTTTAAAAAAGGAGTGAGAGCCGACGATTGTGAGGAACTGTGTGCGGCCAAAGACTTACTAAAGGCTCTTTCACTGATGATACTGATGATGATTTTAATCATATTTATAATCATATTCTTATTAGACATCGTTTACGAAAACTACTGTTACATGATGTATTATTGTGATGTTGGTATGTAGAATTACAATGGCTGTATTTGAGATATGTATCACTTGTGCCTCATTACAAAAAAATTAGTAAGGCCGCTCCAAAGAGATTATTGTCAGCAGCTGAGGACAACAATCAGAGGTCACACAATGCCACCCAGTGGACAGAGGAGTAACTGCAGGGCTCCTGTCATGCACATGTCACTGAAGAACTCTTGACACGTAAAATAAACTGCTTGAATTAAACATGATGGAAACCTAAGGGAGTACCAGCTGCAGGTCAAGAGGCAAATGTCACACTAATTCTGAGGAAGTTAAACATTTGTTTAAAGTATGTATCTTTAGGTCAATTGCTGGACCTCGAGTCAGATAATTACAAAAATTTGAATTTGATCTGTCATAAATATCATAATCCAAGAAAAATATGTTCTGCCACATCAGCACTATAATTAAGGAAGAGGAAAAAAAAAAA
>CAEMYA010000238.1:4712921-4743342 GCA_903131615.1 Diplodus sargus | reverse complement strand
AAAAAAAAAAAAAGGTCCACCCAGGTTTTGGGGGCAAACGACACAAAGCTGGAATTAATCCTCGGCCAGGGGAGAAAAATATGCTGTCAGTGAAAAGGATAAACCAACTCGACACACTGCTCAGTAATTTCTGATAAAAAAAATGGTTCCTTTTTAAGCAGGAATTCTAATAAATGTCTACTTTTTTCAGTTTCTTGACAGTTTTGTTAATAACTGCCAAGAATAAAATTATTTATAACATCCGAGGGCAAGTCATCAATAACTAAAGATGGGTTACTGATAAAGCACTTTAATTATCAGCGTCACTCCATTAACACTTTTTAAGACCTATGCCAGAAAGAGTAGTCTGACACATTTTACAGCCAGCTGCATTATTAACAGACAGACTTTAGATAAGATAATTGGTCGGCAGAAGAGTAGACAAACGTTAACTACTAGGAGCATCTGGGGAGGTGTAGCTGGAAGCTGCAAATTTGTCAACCTACCACCGCCTGTGTTTCCAAGGACTGACACCGGCTAGAAACAGTGACCAGCTGGTTTTTCAGGTTCTGCGTCTCCTGTGACAAGTTCTGGAACAACACGTCTCTCTGCTCGGCCTCCCTCCTCCTCTGCTCCAGCTGGGCCTGCAGCGATGCTACCACCTGAGATACACAACAATACAAAATAGGGCAGCACAATTTATCGTTTTGACAAGGCCATCGAAATGTGAGCTTCACAGGATATGTAAAATCAACTCAAAACACGTTGTGTGACATATTTTTTGCTTCCTAATACAAAAGGGGATGATTAATTTATCAACCAAAGCAGTATAAAGGCACCTGGTACTGTAAAAGGCCTTTAACATAGCAGATTAGTAGATATTGAGAATTTTAAGCCTTGTACACACAATAACTCCATGTATATGTATGTATATATCTGTGAGCTGTGTAGATATATATGAATGTTGTCTGGAATTTCTAATTTCGATACAATACCTTGAAAAATTATTATTATATACGATACAAAGGGGGGAAAACTTCCACAACTTTTAGGGCATAAAACTTGTACGAATAAACACAGTTAAGACTGGCATATCAATACAAAAAAAAAAGAAAAAAGTATTTAACCAGTTCAAACATTCAGTATTGATATTTATATTTCATTTTTGTTTGCTCTTTCCTTTTTGTTGTTTTCATTTGCTGTTCTCAACTGATGGTCCATCACTGTCAGTGATGATTACTTTTATGTCTTGTTTAATTGTTAGCTTATGTCTCTAGTGGCTGCTTGTCTGTGTTGTATCGTGTGTTTTATTTCTCAAAAGCCAACGACAGGACAAGGAACGCAAGTTAGTCACAACTAGGAGTCCTATATACGTTACATCAGTTGCATTTTAATAAGATGTAACAATGCCTATGTGTATTGTCACTGTCAAATAAACTGATGAAGAAAATAAATAAATTATGTGATGTTTCCTCTGGGGCCTTGTATGTGCTTTTGTTACTATGCATTATGTCCAATTAACTGAGTTAGTAATGTTCCCCTACTCTATATGCAATAATTATGTATTTTACTTGATCATTCACACTGAAAGACTGTATTGTGCACAGTGATTATATTTGTAATGTATTCCTAGTATTCCCCTTTATATGGGTACTTGTATGGTGTGTCTCTGCACTTGGTCTATGCCTGAAGAAGGGCTTATGCTTGAAATGGCACTTAAAGGTAACAATGTTCTTGGAAGCATTATCTAGGAGTGGATTTTTTTTTTTTTTTAAATACACTCCTCTATAAAGTCAACCCAATCACTTTAGAATAAATAGTTATTTCCATATAGAGCTATTCAAGTTATCTGATAAAAATTCTGTCACAGATTAGCGTATCCAGTTAAATATCCTGCCTCCATTACGTACCTGTGTTACAAAAATTAAAACATATGAGGGATCCCAGCAAAACAATCTGTTTATGTATATATCCTCTGAATATAAAAACAATGGCCATTACATTATTTTTTTGCTCCTGATTATTGGCACGGGCTTCAAAAATCCAGTATCATTCAGGCTCTGGCATTTTTCATATCACAATATAGTAGAATAACAGTGAATATATTGTAGAAAACAAGGTCAGTTTTTTCCAATAACGTGCGGCCTTAATATGAAGAGGACCAAGGTCCAGGTCACTTAATTTTTTAAACCTTTGTTTAAGCAGAGACAGATTGCTAATCATCTGCTTCACACAAATGACACTACATGGCTGGCAGTTTACTGGCTTTGCCCGCTGAGCAGCTCTGGTTTTAGCACTTTTGCTGATGAAAGTTAAGAAGGAAGAGGCAAGTGTGATTAAATCACATTACGCTCTCGCAGTGTCAAATAGCTGCCATTTTCAGGTTTTAGCCTGATTCCATTCGGCGAGCCGAAATTAGAAAACGATTTCTGCAACAATAGAAAAAAGAAATAGAGATTTCCCAAGCAGAGGAACCTCAAATAGATGACATCAATTTCTCCTGCAGTGTGATACACAGCCAAAGGGCATGAATGCTAATACGTACACAGACCCACTGCAGCGAGAGATGGTTGGTTTATAAATATCAAGCCAACAGCGTACACACCATGTGTTGGTATGCAGCTTTTGCTGGCTGTCTAAACGTCACTAAGCTGAGCTGCTGTCAAAGTGGGATAGAAGCTATTTCCCCCCAACTGTTTTTGTGGCAGCTCAGAGGAAGTCTCGTATGACTTTTTTTTCTTCTCTCCCCTTTCTGACAGCAGCTTCTGCCCGCAATACATATGCCACCAATACAATGCCAAAAGTGCAACAAATGTTCTCAACTTGAAGAGTACACTCAAAAAAACCTACAGCTGTAGGTATATCTACACATCCCGGACAGCAAAGAGCAGCCTCAGGTTGTCCAAATCTGTTCTGTGTATACAGAGGACTTCGAGATGGATATGTCCACACGGGTTGACTGTAAATGTGATTTTTTTCCCGCCATACATCTCTGCAGAGACGTGTCATGGTTACATACCTCTCCTCCTCTGGCTGTCAGCTGCTGTCTCAGTGTTTCTAGTTCCTGTTCTTTAACAAGCAGCTGCTGATTGTTTCTCTCTCGCAGCGTCTCAAGGGACAGAATCCTCTGAAATAAACATAAGACACAGTATACAACAACAGCGAGAACACAGACAGACATGCATGAAATTCTGGAGTTAACCCCGACATCCCTGAAGACCACTGACAGAATAAAAAACACGTCCTTTACCTCCAGCAGCTTGCTTTTGTCAGAGTCGGGTGGTTTGACATGCCGTTTGGCCAGTTCATCAATCTTCTTCCTAAGGTGAGCGTTCTCCTTCCTGACCTTGTCCAGCTCCGCCTCGGCCTTGGAGCCGGAGCTGCTGGACTTGAAACCCAACCTGGTGACGATGGTCTCCTTTGCACCTTTGGACGTCATGGCTGCTTTGTCGGGGAAGTAACCTTGACTTCTGTGGTGAAACAAGACATTTCAAACACTTATAATTCAATGTAATGTCACCATTTAGTTTCAGTTGGGTAATGCATGATGAAACTAAGGGCGGGGGGGATTCAACACCCTTATGGATAATCTCAAAGGAAATACAAAGATGCTGGCATACAGATGCTGTTGAAATTAACATGAATACAAACATAATGCAGCAGGCTTTACAGGTCATTGGTGTAGCGTTAAGGTGATGGAAACAATACACATATTCGTCCCTACATGCCAATTTCAATCTTTCCAGTCATTGTTAAGTAACTTTCGCTTTTACATGGCTCTATTTGCACAATTCACCCTCATATATCCTCTCTCTCTCTCTACTCTTTCGAGAATATTTAATGCTAAATCAAACCAATTAGCAAAAGAACCGACTGTTCAGTGAACGCAACACAAACCCACAACGTTACTCCTGTCCTTAACCAACGTTAAGTTAGTTAGTAACGTTAGCTTTAAATAAACAATGCTTCGCTTTCACATGTATTTATTCGCGCATTTCGCCGTCATATATGTTTATTTGTCGTTGGCCTAATTAAAGCTAACTTCTACGAATTATCTATTAAACAGATGCTATAAGTATAACTGAGTCATTGAACGTCACATAAATACATTCTTGCACCTGTCTTTAGCCGACGCTGAATTAGTTGATAGCTTTTAAAAAAAACAAAACTTTACGTCGTCTTAATTGACGTATGTCCATTTCTACAACACATACAATGAAAACAAAGATGACTAGCAGATAAAAACGACACATTTGACACTTACAGATAAGGCGAACTGCAGATATCCGTTTGAACTTGTCTGTTTGTGACAACAAGACCGTTTTTCTAACCCAACGCTTTCGTTTCCTGAAGTTTGAATTGCAGCGCGCTGACGTCATGTCCGTAGCGTAGTCGCGGGGTGCGCACGTTTACGTCACCCGGGGCGTCTGGAAACATGACACACAGGCGGTGTGCTGCGGTGCCGGAGAAAATGTAGCGATTTTCAAAGCTCTCTGCTGAGGCAATGTAAAACATTACCATTATATATTATCTCCTTTTACTTACCACGGCTTTTATTTGCAAGGAGGTTGGTTTTTTTCCAGCTTTTCCGGTCCTCAGCAACTGATCATGCTGTTGCGCCGGACTGCCCGTTGTAATGGATGAAGCGAACAGACGAAGGAGGGCTGGATTGCCCACCCATACTGGTTTGACATGTGTCTGTGGTTGACTGTCTTTCAAATGCAACATTATGACACACATCATCACGTTGCATCTTAGGTTAATTCAGTCCAAGTGTATTCGAATCAAATCAAATCAGCTTTATCTATATAGCCCTAAATCACAATCACATTGCCCCAATGGGCTTTACAATCTGTACAGTGAACAACATCCTCTGTCTGCATTTCCTGTGTTGTAATAGCACTGAAACCTATTGTCAATTCATAATAGAATATACCATCATTGGATATTTCAGCTGGGGTAGTTCTACCAGGACTACAAGAGAGAGTTGGCTACCTTGGAACCCTTTGCAATATTAATCTCTGAAACCCTTGTGCATATTCAGGATACGTGCATCAAGCAGTTGGACTATTTAAATGACTATCTGTAAGCTCTGCTCTGTTTGAATAGTGGCAGTGAATGTGAAAGTGTACACTAAGCACTGAGCACTAACATTCCATGCGGCTGCGGCAATGTGTTTTTCGACACCGGCTCTATTTGTGCAACAGCCACCATTAATCACAGATCTTCTCCCAGGTGTGTAACACCTAAATACGCAGAGGTGAAGATGCTCAGTGGGTGTAAGAGCGTCGAGACTGAGGTGTGCTCTTTCTCATTGCAAAGAATGATAATGCGGGCTAATTATGATGAATCTGAGGATGCAAATACTTTGCATGCGCTACACCGAGCTCACTTTTGAATAATGCTGAACATGAAAGAGTTGGCGTTCAGGCATGGGAGTTTGATTATTTCGCACACCCGAGAAACCAATGACCATTCCCTTCCTAAACGAATCTGAAAAATGCAGAATCACTTCAGGACACGGCCTTGACGTATTGAGCGTTTTCTGTACAGCATTGTAATGACATGTTGTGTGCTGTGTACTTTGCAGTAGATAGATAATGGAATAAAGTGGACATCAGTGCATTTAATGTAAGAGCACAGTGGAAGCCAAGAAAACTCAATAAATAAATCAATATTACCTCTCAGCTGTCTTTGTTTAATTCCTTACACCTCTTACTCACACTAATGATAATCAAAAGTCGGTGTGTCAGTGAGAGTAAAATCCCGAATTTATCCCCAAAACGCTCCATTTTGTCACCTTACCTTCGGGAATGTACTCTCTGCCTTGAAAATGTGGATTTCTATTCCAGAAACACACATTTCAGGAAAAGGAAAGAACACCTCATATCACGATGTAATGATATCCAAAATTGAAGACGATATCACAACAATTGCCTTTGATGAGATTTTAGCCTATAGTCATATTTCCTGTAGATTAAATTGTTAACTTTTTCATCAAGGTATGGTTTTCAAAATTGCAAAATCTTGTTGTTTGTGATATGATTTAAATGAATCTTATCTGCACCTTTATCCCTGTCGACAATCATTTACATAGTGTGTTAAGAAACTAAAGTGCATTACTGGGTGCACCTAAATTATGCGCTTGTGCATCTAAAAGTCAACGTTAGGCACACCAGTGCAGCCAGCGTAAAAAAAATGAGCCTGGAGCCCTGCATACACTGATGGACGAGAGGCATATTATGGACCTATCCGAGGTCTATTTTCTTCTCATAGAGAAATAGGCCTGAATGAGTGCATATTGCGCATACATCAGATTGTAATAAAACATGCACGCAATGACTACACGTTGCCATACTTTCAGTTTGTGCTACCTAATGTCAGGTCCAAAGAAGCGGGCAGTAATGAGCCTCAGACGATCCAACATATTAAATCACGTCTTGCTTCCTTCGCATTAAGCAACAACACACTTTGACGAAGCCAACAATGGCAAACTGCAGTACAATTCCTCACATAGTGTCCAGATGCTGTAGGCGGTGATTTGCTCCTTGCACAGCACAAATGTTAGTCAGCAGATTAGAGGAGGGGGAAGACATTCCAGTCCTCATACCTTCTGCTGCCGTAGGCTGCCATTTGTGTAGGCCATAAGAGGGTATGGTCTGCCCGTACCGCGAGTGATGCCTGTGCATTTGTGGCAAAAGTGATGCATTTCCAACCAAACGCCAGTTCTGAGTGCAATACTTCAAATCCTTTATGTTGAAAATATGACTGCGCCGGGCTTTTATGGGATTTGGAGAATCTGTACAAATCGTATAAATCTAAAAAGCCCTTTAAGGTTTTTGTCGACAGAGGAAAGACAGAGGTTTGGGTTTGGAAAATATCGCCCTCGCTCTCATCGGAGGGCAAAATGTGCCAGCAATTCAATAATATGGATTTGATTTGATCAGGCGAAGGTGAAAAGTAAATAGGCACAAATGATTTGTATTTGACTTGCTCACCGGCTGCATTTTCTTCTCCAGACTCTCTCTCAGGCTTTGATGTAAACACAAGCCACTGTACCAAAGTAACCCCCTCGTTGGAAACCTGATTTTAAGTTCCTCTGACCTTGCCTCAAAAACGTCAGCAGAGGAACAATCTTCTTTAATTCTGTTAAACCGCCAAAGAAGCAGAGCGTACTTGACATGCCTCAGGCGATTACTGCTCGGGGTACATACAGTCTTCCAGTCATCAACCTTGGTGTAAAATAGTGCTAGACAACTGTTGAACTGTGAGTACTGAAAAATCCCAAATGTCATTTTATTCAGAGTTGCAATTCACTGAAAAAGTGAAAGTCTGCTTCAGGTTGCTGTAATACACTGGAAATTTGATTTGTGCACACCAATTTTACATTTAGCTGAATAAATAAGCCCAACTGCAAGAAGCTGGGGACTATGCATGGGAGTCTCATAAATGTGTTGGGAAGAAAAATATCCGTTTAGTTAAATGTGTTCAATTAAATGCCAAAATGCACAGGCAACAGAGTGTATATTTATAAAATATGTGAAGCTGATTTGTACCCAATCTCATTTTATGGCTGTTGGATCTGTCAGTAGGTTCCATTCCATGATTGCAGAGGTAAAACTTCCTCCAGCTATTCTGTTTATTTAAAAAGGTCACAAACATCGCCTTTATTTTCAGTGGATTTACACCACTTGTTTTTTTTATTGCGGAAATGACTGAGTGAATGAATGAATGACTCAACATAACACCAGAAAATAGGACTTCTACAGGATATATTAAGGGGTTTTTCAACCTGCTCTCCAAAATGTTGTTGTGTTTGCTAAAAGATTTGTGTGTTTTGACCCTTAGGACCACCGTACATTCATATTATTCGATTCTAGTCAACCGGGTTGGCTCCCAGTTGAGGGACAGCATGGATCAGTATGACACCTCCTCATGGCTGAGCCAGTAATGGCCTGCCGTGGCGAAGGGATATCCCCCAAGATGCCTCTTGTTGCTGCTCCATCAAAGCAAGGTATCTATAACTCCGCTCCCTGCGGAGAAGCCGACAGATGAAGACATCCAGAGCCCTCGCACATGCTAACGCTGGAAAACTCTTCCCATCAAGTTTGCCCGGCCAGCTAATTAAAGACTGCAGGGAGACAACAGCACAACAAGAGGCATGTCGCCAATTGAAATGAGTTATGACACCTATAGGAAGGCTGTAATTTATCCGGACAGCATGGCGTTAAAAACGTCTCTGACTTGATTCACAGAGCTGCCAGACTCTCATCCTGGCCCTCCAGGGGTTTTCTCACCAGGGCCCGGGTGGAGCTTGGCTCATGCATCAGTCTCCTGGTGAGCCATGTCGGCATCATCAGCAGAGCGCAGGCAGCTCTGCCACTTTGCAGCGGACCTCATGCTGACCCGCACCGCCGACGGGCTGCGCTTGCCTTCGCCTGGAGCCGAGTTGCTGACCTGTGAGAGGCACACTTCTGTCATGGCTGACATTAGCACCGCACTGTACCGGCAAAGAACTCAATCTATCAGCGCAAGAGACTTTCTCGCTCTGCACGGAGCCATAACGCGTTAACCAAATCACCTAGATTGGATCACAGCAGATGAATCTTTAATGAAATTGGACTGCAGTTGGTAAACAGAGGTTATTGTCATGTTCTCCTGTGTGCCTATGATGTATTTACAGACAGATGCGTGGAGCTGAAGTGGGCTGGAGATTCTAAATTGGTCACTGGTATTAAAGGGACAGTTCACCCCCTAATCAAACCTACATAGTAATTCTCTTACCCGTAGTGCTATTCCTGCCAAGATTTGGAGGTGCCAGCTGAAGAGACGTCTTCTGTAAACGGTGTTGGGTCACAAGATTACTTCTCTTAAAATGTAACTTGTTACATTACTGCGTTATCCACTGAGAATGGTAACGCGCTAGAATACCAAAAATTATGGTAAAACCCCTTTGCGACACGTGCCTTTGAATGTATTGACTCAACTGTCATTTTGAAGCCTTCTTAACGGCCCACAATCATTAACTCTGCAGCCTAAAAACAGGACTGACATGCAATATCACAATTAAAGGTCTTTATTTTCCAACAATCTGACGGCAAACAGGGCAGAGGCATATAGTATTTGGCACAGCTGTTTCAATGGAAACAATACAAAAGCAAAGGGAAAGATTTCCAGTAACAGATTACTTTTATGAAAAACTAACCAAATAACAGATTTCTTGAATTGCAGAACTAGAGCATTACGTTACTTATTACAACAAAAGAGTAATCCGAGTACTCTATAAACTGTCTGCAAATAAAATGGAACTAAATGGCTCAAAGAAAGGTTGAAAAGCTTAAAAACTCAAGCAATGTCTCTGTCCAGAAATCACGACAAGCACAAGATCATCCATGGACCTTGTTGCAAGCAGGTTCAAGGAGAAGCATATTTTCGTTTTACCGTATCTCTTCACAGCAGGAGGCGTGCATCTACTCATGGACGAGAGGCTACCTAAGCTAGCTACCGCTGCAGCTCAGTCGAGAGGGATGCCGGCAGTTGTCTCCAAAGCTCAGCACCTCACGCCAAAACAGTCTTGATGGATAAATAGCTAAAACTTGAGGGTGAACTGTCCCTTTAAATTGAGTACCAGTCTAGACAGGCACAGTGTTCCCTGGTCTCGGAATAAGTCGATGCTCCCTTTGACCCTGAAAAGGATTAAGTAAAGTAACAGAAAAATAAGCCTACTCGCACCATAAAACATCATCTTTGAAACAGGAAAAAAAAAACATCAACTGAACAAAACATGTTTCTGCAAAAACATCACAAAACAAAGTCATCCTCCATCAATATTTCATTACAATTCATACGCATTTCCAGATGTTTACACACAATTCGTAGCGGCGCGTCAGCTCGTGCTCAAACCAGACAAACACTGACAGCAACAACATGACCGGGGTGTGTCTGGGCAAAAAACACAAAATCGTGTCTTTTCACGCTTTGATGAATAAAAGAATGAAGGCGGGCCGGTGTTCTGGAAATAAAGACTTCACTGACTCCACTGAGTCCGAGCTTATTTTGTCGCCGAGACCCACGTAAAGATCAGCACTCTGCCTTCCCAGACCGAAAATGACAGAGCGTGTTGAGTTTTACAGCTGCATATAGATTGCTGACTTTTCTCCTGTCGGCATGACTGAGACTTCCTTAATGTCTCTTCGGTTCATTGATTATTTAAAATGTCTTTGTTTCAAGGCTGGACCAGGAAAGAAAGAACATCACAGTGACAACAGTGATGCATTGGCTGTTCGTTTGATTCTGTTTTTTTTAAGAACATCGGCTCACGGGTGCAAGTATTTTTCACGAAATTTGTGTGAAAAGTAATGTCATCTGTACTCGGAAAAGAAAATATCACCGAAAAACTACAAATCAGAACGCCAGCTGTAAACAAAGGATTGCATTAATTAGGCAAATCAGGTCATTGCTGCTCATTTACATCAATTAATGCATCCTTTATCCCGTTATTTAGATACAACTTCATGCTTTAGTTAATATGAGACCTGCTATAAATGCAATGCCAAACAATTAAACTCTCCAATGAATATTAAGTGAACAAAACATTATAAAAGAGCCCTCTGAGGACAATATATGCATGTGCCAGAGACCGGTGACTAATATAATACATTATTCTTTGCAGCTTAATTTCTCTCTCCTTGTGAATCTCCTATCTCAGTCCAACTTTCTCTCCCTGGTCTATCTTTCCCCCATCACACTCACACTGTCCCCTTTCCCTTCAACCCTTCCCTCCATCACCTGATGATGCCTCCCTGAATGACATTTCAGTGGCTTGTCAGGAAATGCTCACTGCGCCAACTTATTCGCCGGAATAAGTTTTGAAATTGTTTTTTTTTCTGCACGCTTAAATACTTTAACTTACTTTGCTATTCGTTACTATATCTTTATGCCACTTTACCCGACTTCCTCCTTTGCTGACGTAGTAATTCCCACGGCCAGCGGAGGTCGACGTCTAACAAGGAGCAGAGTTTGGTTTGCAAATAGCTGCTTCCACGGTCACTCTGTAGAATGTTTTTTTCTGATGAGGACGGGCTGGTTTGATCGGTTGAACTCTGGTCTCGAAGGGGTTTTCGAGCCTTGACTTCTTGCTTGGCACTACCACCGTCCCATCTACTCCTCGCTCCAATTAGAAAGTCCACTCATATGTATGTCACCTGTGGATAATATGATATGATGTGTATGAAATGTTAAAATTGTATATGTCGACAGTTTGCAGAAATATACAGTGCCATCATTGTATTCTAGCGACAGGGCTGCGCTGGCCAACATGTACAAAATATTGCAGTCAGGATCAAAAGAGTTTTTCACACCGCAGATATCCCACAACCCCTTTTTTTCTCCATCCAGAAATGACTACACAGCATTTATCTCCCTGCTTTTATTCTTTTTTTTTTTTTTTTTACCTCTCGGATAATGCTAGTATGACATCAGTTTATCTTACTCCAGGAAACATTTGCGTCCGCACCTCCCTATCTTTTGAGTGCGCCCTTGTGAACCTGCCGGTCTTATTCCCCAAAGCTCCTCAGTCTGATGATGAAATTATTGCTCTTCACCCTCCACGAAACTGGCCACACAGCCATGCATGTTATGACCCGCTGTACACACCAACGAGCCAGGATGGAGGAGAGCGAAGTGAAAGTGAGAGCGGGAAAGATTGAGATGTGACTCAGACCGTGAGTTTGCAATCTATTAACGGCCTAATAGATATTCCCAGGGCTGCTTATTTCAAGGAGAAAGAAAACTTATTTTCCAGGCCCTGAAAGCCTGATTAAATGTTCCGGCTGATGACATTAGGAAAGGACCTGGTTGGACATGTGTCTGTTCGCCATCACATAAACAGATGTTATCCCACCAGTGTAATAATCACGTTCAACAGAAATCCTCATTACCAAATGTAATTAATGAACAACCAATTCCTGCCAAGCCCAACTCAGACGGATTCCCGGCTTGATTTCCCCACGCTGTTCCATGGTGGGCAAATTTAACAGAGATAAGCCTAATGAACTGCTCCGCTTCCTACCACAGAAAAAGGGAACCCAAGCACACACTGTTTAAGAGTTCATTACACTTTCAGTGGCAGCAGAATGAATCAAAGTAAGTTATATTGTTTCCCCCATGTGTGTGTTTTTGTGCAGCGTGCACCCTGGTGTTACAGCCGAGGCGAGTCAAGTCTGAAATCACCGAGAAGTCTTCAATATTAATTTGGGTGTGAGACTCAAATCTTCCAAGTCCACATTTGAATTTAAATGACTAGTGTTGAAGATATCCTTGAGGGACATCCGTCACATTAAAATCCGGTCAGTGCTCATTTTATATTTGTGATTTAAAGCAACATAATGCAACTTTTTAGCTAAAGTTAACAGCTTCAAAATCTTTCTCACAATACTGTCTCTTGTAATAGGGCGAATGACACCTCTGTCCCATCACAGTTTGTTTCTACAAACTAAAGACACGTTAGATTTGTGAATTTCATCTGATCATATCAACATTTCGACGGCACATGTCATATCCCATTTTGATATATGAGCTGTATATCATGTCAGGAGGACTATAGGATTGGTGGCGGTGTGACAGCTGGGCAAGGTGGCTCCAAGCTGGAGACCACTGTTCAAGACAGCGTTTAGAAGTTTGTAAGCGTGGAGCCACTGGATATTTTTAACGAGACGTTGGGTCAATTTCCAAGTGGTTTTTGTGCCAGAACTTAACCAGAGCACAATAACAACATACAATTGCAAACTAAACATAAATGCACATAAATTTAATTTACTGGGGTTTGCAGAAACACTGGCGATTGGGTTGGACACGAGTCATCAAAGTCAAAGGGAGATTCCTGAATTTCTTACATTTTGTAAAACATGAATGATATACTTTGTACAAACATTGCTTTTTTCACAGTTAGATACTGTATAGTTTGATGTAGAAGCACACAATAAAAAACATACTGTAAGTTTTATTCACTGATCATAACTTTACGTTTCTATAAACACCACACTTAAGCTGACATGCTTCAATCTTTATGAAACACACTGCATCAAGCGCTCTGCTTTTCAAACATTTTTCAAAGCATACCGTTGCTGCTTTAGGTTATTGAGCATGTCTTTCTCATCGACAAGGCAGCAGTTTATATTTACTTAGTTCCATACCGCATGAAGATTGAACAGCCTTGAAACGTATTGCTTCAGCTCGGTTTTTCATCTGTGAACTTATGTATGACGTTGTCAGTATGTGGCCATTCAATTCAGAATCCACTCAGTTGCTGGGCAGCACTGATGGCACAGGTTTAAGATCAGCTGCCTAGCAGCACTGCATTCGTGATATACAATCGACACGCACTGACAGAAAGAAAGTAGAGAAGATAATGATAATTTAAATATCTTTCAGTAGCTTTCTTTTGCCTTCACTTTTTTTGTATCCAGCGATTGTGATTCGAAATCATAAACCTGAGATTCCATAAGAGTGGCATCAACAAAAAAGGATTGTAAAAATGAATTGTTGAAAGGAATAAACAAATGAATGAGCAAAGTAACAGAAGTGACAGGCTAAACATTAAGTCCCTGTGGCAAGAGCTATGTTCATATAGGAAGAACAGCACAGTCTCCTTAGCCACCATGGTAAAAGCAAAAAAGAGTAAAATACATAACAGAAAAGTATTTAGGACAATGTAGGAGCATCTCTTCAGCCTCAGACAGCTATCACGGCCAAGAGACAAGCTTGGTTAGCAGTAAACTAACTTAATAAAAGCTAGGCTATGATGAGAAACATTACCTCTAAATAAAATTCAAATCAAGGCATTCAGGGAGTAGATAAAAGTTGCTGGTCGATAATTTATTGGTTGTGGATCCGATAAAAGGCTTGGTGTAAAATCAGCTAAGCTGTTGTACCAAAACACAAACAATCTTGAAGCAAGCAAAAACAATTAAATGCTAAACAGTTACAATAGCGAGGATGTTGGGTAAATGGTGATAAAGCTTAAAGTAGTGCTTAAGCAATTAAAAAAGCTTGAGCTGATGCAATAATGGCTAAATAGCTTAAAATAATGGATAAGTGACAAAAAATAATGTGCTAAAACTAGCGGATAAGTGGTTGAAATACCAGAAAGAAGGGAAACTGTGGATGAATAATTAGTTAAAAGACTAATGGACAAGCAATTAGCTAAAGGTAATGGATGAATGTGTGTTTATATATATATATATATATATATATATATATATATATATATATACATATAAACAAACAAACATTGGGAGCCACTGATTTATGGCACTGAGATGGTCATTAAGTCAATAAGATGTGGTTCGGACTGCTCCTGAACACCTCTGCAGTGCGTCTGATGAGCAGCAGACGTAGAGCTGAGGATAAAGTGAATGGCATCTGTGACCAACAGTCCTGTCAGCCGTAGGAAATGAGAGAGTTTACATTGGCACAATTGGCTCGGCCTTACTGCTGAGGAAATGTGCTCTCGCTGTTGAAGCCCTCGCAGAAACGATCACACTCTTCACTGACGCAAATTGGAGTTAAAGACCTTGAAATATGACAAAAGACCAAAGATAAAAAAATTTAAGAAAAGCGTTTTGCCACAGAGATTATACTCCCATGGTTTTTACATCACCTCCACATTTTATTTAACGCCTTTTTTCTGTCTCTTTGTCCGCGGTGAGTCAACTGACATCGCATGAAGGGTGAACTAAGGATCTGTGTGCCTCCTTCATTTTCCCTTTTCCTTCTTTTTTTTAACAAACTTGCCTCGAAGTTGTGCTGGATAATCTCACATCATATGAATGGTGATCTATCTCAGGAAGTCTCTGAAGCAAAGTTTTTTTTCCGTCTCTTAAGAGGATGAAAGATTATTGTAAGATTCTTGCCATAGTCAAGAGAGAGCTTAAGCAGTCGGCATCATTAGTGTAAAGAATGAACATCATCTACATCACACTGTGACGTCTGGTGAGTCTTTGCCGATCCTTCTACAAACGCGGAGGTCTCTAAGCCCGCTCACACTCCTGCCAAACCTCTGACTCACTCTGAACAGTGCAGGGAACATTTTCGTCATCCGTGTGGCCATAATCCGAGTGACAGGGGAAGAAACTGAACTCCTAGGGTTTGTATGTACTGAGATAAGGCATAAGACACTTTGCCAATGCAACAGTGTGCCCTGCTACCGCCACCTGTCATGCAACAGGGCGCGTTGAAATGTCGATGCTCTCTTGGGCTGGATTGTGCACAAAACACCTAATTAAATGACTGAACAAAGGATTATCACGAAAGGCACAAAGAAAACAACCGAAGATATGTTCAGTCCGTCGTCTTAGTTTGTCTATAAATTCAATTGAACATTCTAATACTCAGCCTAGAAGTGATACTGAAGCAAAATGAAACTTTACCTCAGTGGTTACATTAAATAAGGGAATTGGATTCACTGCCTAACTACGGTAATATATCTGATCGTCCAGTTGCTTCAGTTTGCGAACGAAACCCGTGACTAGACACGCGAAGAAGATGGCCTTGTGAACTTGTTTTCCCAATGGTCAGCTTTAAAACAACTCCCCATAACTCATAACTAACCAATATACTTGATGAATTTGAAGTGTAATGGGGGAGTTGAAAGTTACCTTGCAAGGCAGGTGGATTTAGAGTCCCGAGGTATGAAATCTCACAAATCCATCTTGCTAGGCTTCATGGTATACACTTGAGGCCAGTCGACAATTGGTTGGACCAATCGGCCTCTGTTGAGGAAATAGAGGCTGCGGCCACGATCTAGCAAGTAGCACAGCTTATAGAGCTCTCCAACTGTCGATCGTATTGGTTGAATGTTTCCAGCCACCTTCCCAAGTACATTTCCGAAACAAACCAACCGGTGGGTCAGCTTAAATTGAAACACAAAGTCAACGAAACCGTGACAAAGAGAAAGAACGTAATACAGCCATGATGGACGAGACCGAGAACAATGTGGTACACTTGCGCAACAGTGTGCTTGTGGCTGGACACACCAAGCAAAGGGATACACGACCTGAAAGCTGAAAAGAAAACAGTCTTAAACACACGTAGTCACGTAGGACGTGGAGTCTGAAATCAGCCAGCTGAACAAGGAATATATCAGCCAATCGCTGCTAACACTGAAACAATACAAACAAACGAGAACCAGGACGCTGAGGCAGAGGAGCACTCGTAAATTGTAACGTGGAATCTGGAAGTGAAGGAACTGATATGAAGACCTTTGAAGCAACAGAAAAAGTCTCTATCTCAGTTTCCTACACAAGGCTGTGGACGATTTGTTTAAGTCGTTTAATGCTGCCGGGGACATGGAAATTCCATTTGAGGGACTCGGGTAGATTCTTCCGCGACAGTGTCAATCGACTTCGCTAACAGGGAGCGACGGTAGCTAACAAACAACACAAGACTTTCACCCAGGATGTCCTGTGGGAAACCAAACGTCATGGTTTCATGTCGACTTGTTGCTACTTAGGTCAATAATGGATGAAACATCTTTAACTTAAGTACACAGACTCATTATGTCTAAACCAAGTAGTTATGTTGCCTAAAGCTCCACAAAGCAAACTTTTACAACATGAACCCATGCTCAATTTTCTTCCCATGACCAAGAAGCTCCCCTGACATTGGGATCTGCTCCGAACAGACGTTCATGGATGGGATTGGCCTATCATCCACACACGAGATTGGACTCCACTGTACATACTGTATGCAATTTGAAAGTAAGGTAAGGCTGTGATATTTTTACCCAGATTGATGAGACCCAGTTGGATATTAACCTGAGGGGCAGGTGGTGAATCGCCTGATATCTGACTGACACACCATTATGGAAATCAGTCCGTAGTTAGTTATAAATCCGTCTCTCTCTATCTTTCACCAGGCCGGCTGAATCTGCGGTGGGATTAAATCTTCATATCCTTGAATGTGAGTGTAAATTGAGGCTGTTTATCATTACTAATTGGGCAGCTGTACAGATGCGGCGCACCTCGACTACATCAACATTAATATGTGCTGGTGTTATTTTTCTTCAGGCCGGTGAAAAAACCTGAATCAAAGACGGGTTATAAAGTCTATTGAGGATGACTTCTGTAAACATGCACCAGACCGGATGTGTAAAGCCGCAGCTCACCGCTCACTTATTGATGACACTTGGCTGAACCGCGAGGGTAGCTGCTTAATGTTGCATTCGTACAAACTAGCACATAGCTATTAATAACACGCCCCGTGTTTGTCAGTCCTGCAGCTAGTCTGAAATGTGTCAGTGCAGACGGACAGCCTCGCTGATTAGACATGAAAGGAATAACAAAAACATATTTTACTCAATCTTCATGTCTCCGTTCCGCCTCCTCTATCGTCTCAGGCTGAGGTAGTCTTCTCAATCCACAGGGCATGTTTAAAATATTATGGAAGGGATATATGCCGGCTGACTTTGAAACGAAAATTGAACTGCGCTCGGATGAAATGTTTATGGCTGGGGATCCCTGCTGTCAACTTCATTTAGTTGTCTTACCCAATTGGTAACATCAATGCGTGCGATAAGGATAAACACAGATACAGGGATAAAGAGACAAAACAGAACAATTATGCCTCGAGTCTATGCAAGAACGTTTATGTGAGGTTTGTTACTTTAAGCTTTAAGCATAAGAAATAAGCATGGGATCTTAGAAGAAAGGAGGATTCTTTGAAGTTTCTTTTGCTTTTTTTTTTTTCTCCAGTGCATTGTTCAGGTGTTCCGGGCTGAAAATGGCTTGTTATAGTTCTTCCATCTGGATGTTTAATTTTTAGGAGCCAGAGGAGTGGGTGTGAATTTAAACTTGGTCATTAAACTTGGTGGCTTTGAGAAATATGGTCTCTGGGCGTAAGAGTTTTTTTTTTTCCTCCCTCACTTTCTTTGCACAAACAATGAATATATCCTAAAAAAGCACAACGTTTGTCTACTGGTACAACTGATAATGGGTATATTTCATACCTGCAGCTACTAACAGTCCACAGTTATTGTCAAAAGAGACGTGAAGAACCAGAAAAGACCAGATTTTGGGCATTTATGTATTCAGATTTTAAAAGTCATCACGGGACAACAATAATTTTATTGTTTTATCCCTGGGTTGGTCTGGCATTGCATGTTATCGATACTATATTAAAATGAATGTTGTACTACAAATCAAACAGTTTTTTCACTAATGTATTTGTCATGTCATGTGCATTACAGCACAACCGACCACTCATTTCTTGTGCATTCCATTCAGTTATAGTCCTCAAAGCCAGGGCTGCAACTGACGATTATATCAGAGAAGTCAGAAAAGAGTGAGAAATGCCTATTACAGGCTTTCAGCGCCCAAGGTAACACCTCCAACTTTGTATTGTTAGATTCTGAAAGGCAAAAATATTCAATTTATTGTGCGAAAGAAAGAAATTAAAATAAAAGCAGAACACGTTTACATTTGAAATGCCAGACACCCACAAATGTTTGGAATTTTTTGTTTGCTCAATTTCTTTTAAAAATGATCAAATGTGAGCCAGAATAAATGTTGGCAGTTTATGTTTTAGCAAACCACGGCTATGTTAAAACTTTATTGTACTCCTATATGTTGCAACATTACCTTTCTTTAGTTTCAGTTCATGTTGTGACGAAGCTGTGCTTATGGTCTGGTCGGGTTAAGGCGCGAAAATCACTTTGTTCGGGTTAGGAGAACATCATTAATTGGCTTGAAATACCTTTTTTGGTGTCCTAAATTGTCCTGAGCTCACCCAGGTTTGTCACCACAGACTGGAAATGATCCCAAGGTCTCCATGTTTTTATATCTTGATGCAGACCATCAATTGTATTACATATGGATGGAGCTTCAGGATCTGGAAAGTGAAGCCAATGTTGAAGTGAAACCTGCACTCCTGCTAATGGCTAGCAGGGGGGCCGCTCCACTGGTTGCAAAAAGAAGTGAACGCATATGAGAAAATGACCCTTCTTTTCACTTGATTTATTACTTCATTAAGCAGTTTCCTAAACATTTTACAGTCTCAGTCGCTAGTTCGAAGTCTTCTTCTACAGCGCGATGTTTGTAAATGTTGATCCCATGTAGAGTGAAATGGATGCAGGGTATGCTTAAGAGGCTGGTTCTGATAGACAAGTCGCTACCACAGCATGTCCTTTGGTTCTCAGTAAGCTCAAGTTTGGTTATCCTCACCTGCTCCGCCCTATTGTACAAATATAATCAAACATCAAGATGGCAATGACTGTAACACCAAACTCTAGGCTTCAAAGCGTTATGGGTGACGTCACAGTGGGTTTGTTTAATGCAGACTTTAATCCATGTATACATATCAACATCTTGAGAACAGGATATTTCAAGTTTTCTCTCCCCAATTGAGACGTTTGGTAAGAATTCAGTGATTATGTACGTGATTGACTATGATAATAGAAATACGAGTTGGTAGGGAGTGCCATCACAGCTCCGCAGTAGTAGTATCTAATCTCCTGCTAAATCACTACAGTTCTGGTAAATTTTCCGACACCCTTTAATCTCTCCGCGATTCAAACGGCGCAATCCTCTTCCTTGGTTCCTCTAATCGGGTTATATGGAGAATGACTGGGGAGGCTTTGGAAGTCTCCTGTGGGTTAAATGTCTAATTATACTCCGCGGCACAAACACAGAACCCCCTTTTGTAAGACATGCCTGACACACTTGACAGAAAAAGTGAAGCGCTTTTTCAAACTCTGAAAAGGTGAGCAGACTGGTTAGGGAGTTGTCACTTGGCAAGAAGGGCAGAAGAGAGTTTTTACGTTCTCCCGGTGAACATGTTCCTAAATCGCGCATAACTTCGCGGCATGCCAGCATTATCTCTGATCCAGTAAAAAGGGAGTATTAAATTCTGAGCAGGGTAGGGTGTTTTCATCATTAACACTCCTTCCGGTGGAGTCTGCTTCCACCTGACAGCACCAAAGGCATATTCTCCATCAGCATGACTTTTCCACTCAATTTTGAATTCCAATTTGTCGATGCTGAGCCCTGTCAGAACGGAAAAAGATCATCAGGGAGATTAACGGCGCTGAGTTTCCCAAGAGCGAATTCTGTTGTGGATACGAGAATCTGGTATTTGTTGTGATTGATGGACTCGATGTCATTCAGAAATCTTTTAAAATAATTCTTGTCTTCGTATTGAAATCCTCATTCCAGAGGCAGAGTGCGAACGAGAGGAGGCGACTGCATCTCAATGACTGAATTTAAACAGTGGAGGACCTTTTTGTTTCTCCTAAATACTAAGAGATACTTTGTGATGACTGTTATCAATCTCGGTAATAGGATCCCCTGTGGTAAGTGTTTCACAGGCAATTCGATTTTTTTTAAAACAACAGGAACTAACCATGAATACAGGGAGGAGGAAATCTGATGCAAAATATATTGTGATGTTAATGAATAACTAGTTTAAAATGTAATATAGAGTTGGTTGAGTGGTTCCAAACCTGACCCTCAGCTTTACTTTCAGAAAAGTAATCTTATACTAAAGCAACTGAGAAAGTGCGGATTTACAAAGTTTTTAATCGGACAAGTTGCTCTCCAAAACATACTGTAGTTGACAATACTTTATTTGCTAATATCCAGCTTAATCATTTAAATCATAGATGAGAGGGGTAACTTTTTATGAATCTTCTCAGTTGTCCCAGAAATATGATAAAAAAAATATAAATAATAATAAATAAATGATATTCCTTGAACAGCAGGTTGTCTCTTCCAGAAATAAATCTGAAATCAACCTTTTTATCTATGTTTTTCAGACCAGTAACTTTTCATTAGTAGTGTTCTCCTTCTTTCTGACAAATTAATTTCAGCTTGCCCTCTTTTGTAAGATTACTTTGCCTTTGCCATACTAAATCCCATTATAATGGAGGACACACAGTGCAGTCCCTTTAGTTGTAGGTTACTGACACATTAGACAGTCTTTTTGCTGGGGGGAAAAGCAAATCCCACTTAAAATAAAACAATGGAAATGAGGTATTAGTGTTGTTCATCAATGTTTTCATATTAAAAGTGGAACACATGCCATGTGCGAAAGGTGCCACTGGTAGTGATCTGCAGTTCCCTCAGCTTTTAACACGTATCATCATTGTGATTTTCCAGGTAGACAGAAGGCAAAGTTAAAGAGTAGCTTGTGACTATAATGGAACATTTAGCTGCTAAAGACCCAGATGTGTTCCTCGGGAGATGGTGAAGTGCAAAACAGCGATAAAAAGCGAGTGAATATTGGTCTTTGTTCACCAGGGGCACAAACACGACACTAAATAAATGCTAATACTGCTCCTGGTCCGCTGGGTTGGTTGAAGAATTCATCATTTCAACTTAAAAGATCCCATATCGTAACTTCAGCCTCGAAAGTTAGATTTCGATATCTTTTTGACAAAAAACAAACAAACACTGCAGTATAAACACCGTGAAAGTATCAAAGCATTTATTCCACTGAGAAATGCAGATTACAGACCGTAATCTCAAACTGGTCCCTTAAACAAGCTGTGGGGACTTTGGTTCATGTGATGTGATGTCAAAGCCTTGATTGCAAAAACACTTGCAGAGCTGATGTGGAAACACATTGGGTTGTGCCTGCTCAGGCCTGTGAGAGCTGACCAATCAGAGCAGACTGACATTTTTTGTGCAAAAAAAGTGCAAAATGCAAAACTTTGCCATTCGAATGAATAACTAAAGCAAATAAGGTGCAGCACGTCACCAGAGGAACTCCTCTCTGTGTCTAACTGTAGCTGCTGTTAGCCAGCCGTGCAGCTAGCTAGCTAGTTTTGGTGGCAACACCGCTGGCACTAGAGCTTTAGAACGGGATGGACAGGGGCTAGCTGGTTAGCATGCTAGCACAATAAATAGACGTCAAAATTTGCCATTCTTTTTCCACATTCTGTCAATGTTTTATCATGAATTGTTTACTGTTTTTAACTCTGGTAAATTCTTAAACGATGCTCCTTCGGAGAGACAGGCAGAGACAGAGGGTGAATAGAGGTGCTGCAGCACTGGACAATATAGCAGAATGCATGTAAACATCTACTAGAGACCATAAATAAAAGTAGTTTGCATCGTGTATGTGTCTGTGTTTATGTATGTCGGTAGGTGAGTTTGTTTGTAGGTATGTTTGGCTGGATTGGTGGACGCACGCTGGGTTTTGACGTGTGCACTAAAGTTTATGCGAAGCGCGTTGTGACTCTAACAAATGAAATTGCTATTATTATTTTTTTTTAAAACAGAGGAGACATTTTACTCGCGAAAGACGAGACCAAAGACATAAAACGACAATGGGAAAAGAAAAAGGGATGGTGGCAGCGTTTTGTACCTGCTTTCAAAAAGAATCGCCCCTGGATGTTGAAAGTGACGACGTTTCCAGCGTTGCCCGCGCGAAGCTCTGTTTTTGTCGAATCAAATTAACAAGCAGGCCTACGACTCCGCATGAATATTAAACGTGTCATGTCATGTTCGATTTTCTTGACAACTTTATCTGAGAAACACAGTTCTGCAATTTTACCCCCAAGCGGCACGTTCTCAGCGCGGTCTTTAATCATTAGTAGCCACGCGCGGACAGCCGCGTCACGTGTGGGAAGCCATACCTCCACCAGCAGAGAACCCCAAATAGATGCAGACGTGTCAGCTCTTTTATGGAGGGGGGATTCTCACCACCGGCTCCTCTCTCATCTCGTCCCCTCCTGTCCAGATTTCTGCTCTACCTTGGCAGGCGTTTTCTAAAGCCTTGTTGAAAAATTCTGTGTGAAAAAATGACCAGCGAGGGGAAATTAAAGGGAAAGAGAAATGACAGAGAGAGGTGAGACAAGCGCCTGAGGGGAGCGGGGTTCATTTGAATTGAAGATTAAGCCGATCAGAGTTTAAGCAAGCAAAGCACACCTGAATCGGGAAGCAAGGCGCAGACGTGCAAGCGTCTACGCATGCGGCCGCACACGCATGGTATTCAAAACCCAGACCCTCTGTCTTTCCTGCCAATTTCCTAGTTAAGTACCTCCCCATCTGAACATTTTGTCCTTTTATATCTAAGATGAAAAGATTTTTACAATTCCCCTCGGACATTTTCATAAACCACTCAATCATGCGGTGGAATAATTCCTATGAGCCCGGTTAAAACGAACACTGAGCAAACGTCGGAGAAAGCACAGAGAGGGAACGCGCACGGCCCCTAAATTTTGATGATGAAGCGTCCGTGCGGTGTCCTTCGGGCCCGATTCGCCAAACACTCGCACCGAAGCCGGAAACCCAGCCGAGCATCCCGCGCTGCCCTTCAAGACATTTTTCTTCCCCGCCCGTCCTTCCACAGGTGACTTTCCTCGCATCAGCCCCCAGCTGGCTTGACAGGAAGCAGACAATGTCATTAAAAACGCTGCATCCGCCGAGAGGGCTGGGGAGGAATGTTAAGTGTCCTGAGATCTGCCACTTAATGTGACAAGGGCATTTCAACACCTGACACAGAAAAAAAAGGGGACTCCAGCCTAAAAAGAGCTTCTGCACTGTAGGCCATGCTGTGAGCTTTACCTCTAAATGCTCTTCAGTTGCCTTTTTCTTTTTTTCTCTCTCTCTCTTGCAGGGAAATTAGTTCAAACCATCTTTTTACATTTCTCTTCCATCAGGTAGAAGGCCAGTGTAGGAGTTCATAGCCTATATAGACTGAAAATGATACGCTCTAGTTATGTTTTATATTGTCCATTTGGTTACTATCACTCCGAACTATGACTCAAATGGGAGGACTGCCCAGCTCGCAGCTTTTCAACCTCTGCAGGACCAGAAGGAAGACCACAAAACGTTATTCCCACTAGGCCGTACATTACCTCATTAACTCAATAGCTTATAATCATCTGGGCAAATTATCAAACTCGATGCTACCTTTAATCCAAGATAGCAATACAGCGCACCCTGTTTTCGTATTGGTGATTATTTCTTTTGCACAACGCGCTTGCCTCCGCTGTTGACGCACAGATTGCAAAGTAATGGAGGAAGAAGGGCAAAAAAACCCCCCAAAAAACAGCGAGGGGCAAAAAGAGGAGGCAGCCCAGAGAAAAGGACAGAAAATGTCCAAAATGTGGGATTACTACAAGTCGAAACAGAAAGAAAGTAGTACAGTGTGTCTACTGTAAAACAGAGTTTTACAAGCGAAAACATCCAGTCCATGCGTCCTGTCCACCGAACGGACGCAACACAACAATGTAACGGCAACATGATGGTAGAAATAACATGTAGTGTAAATCAGTGCGATTGCACGTTAACAATACGGCTAGCAAAGAACGTGCGTCAAGTCGTTGCTATATAAAATGGCATCTGAACAATCCAAGAAAGACGTCATAAGAACTTTAACTGTGGCTCGTTGAATTTACATATATGGGTAGAGGTTTGCGTCTTCCATTGCAGGTTGGTAGCATGAATAAAACCTTTTCTTTCTTTCGAAGATCTGCAGACCGTTCTACGTGCTTTTAGAACCTCTAGTCTCGTACATTTCTCTACATTCGATGAGTCTACCCCCCACTGTCGGAGCTTCCCTGTCCATTGCAACTGTTAAATCCCTTTCAACAAGTGAATCCCAGCGTGAGTTCAATCAGGTAGACTACCTCAACGCTCATTCATTCACAGTTCTCTCTCTCTCTCTCTCCCAACGGCCTCTTCATCAGCTGGCGACGGGCATTTAGTCTTTCAGTTAACCAAAACCAGATTGTGCCGCAAATTCAATCAGCCAACCGTGCCGTCATGGCCAGAGCCTGCTCTCTCTCTCTCTCTCGGCTGTTGTCATCTCAGTGCAAAATCATTGCCACCCTCCTCCGTCCCCCATTCACCTCCAGCTAATCATATCCAGTGCCCTGGTCGAGCTCATCAGTCCATTCCGCATCACGTCCTGATCTTCAGCCATTCCCTTCATCTAATCACCATCGCCAGCGTCTGACGCTCCATCCACTACTCACGGCTTCACCTCCCGTCTTAGAATGTACTGATGTCACGATGGGGCCTAACTAATCATCAAAGACTAATTTCTCATCTTGATTGCGCACACGGCAACAACAGTATCATCTGGCTCATTTGGAACGAAGTCTCTCCTGATTCAGTTGCGTCTGATTCTCCTTCTTGTTCAATTTGGTCCGTAACTGCAGTTTAACACAAGCGTCTCCGTAATTCGATTTTTATTTTGAATATACATGTAAAGCAATCCGCACATCTGGAGGACGGTTTAGGGAGATAAGCATATCGCTATTTAGAGGTAGATGAGACGATAGATAGCCACTAAAATGTCTGTCCATTAAAGCGAAAATAGACATTTTTTCACCTCACCCCCTCCGTGCTCCTGGTGGCAGAGGCAGCATCAGCAACATGGCTGCCGCTAGCAGCCTGGCTGCTGTCCAAAGCAGAAAAACAACTGCAGGAATCAAAAGTTGAAACTCTGAACTCAGTGCAACGAAGTAACCATCTCATGTCCTGGTGGTCAGGGGAAACACATTTCAGCGGGGTGAACAGACTCTGACATGCCGGCGCTCTCCATTGAGTGATTGCCCGTCTGTTCACTCCTGTTTTACTTTGGTTTTCTATCAGCTGTTCTTCACCTTCCTTGCCTCCTCCATCAGCGGGGGTTCTTTTTTTTCCTTTTGCTGTGTTTCCACAGTTCTTCCAGTCCTTCCATCATTACCTGGGGATAGGAACCCGGGAAGACGATGTTCTCTCCCTGTTCTGGTTGTGCAATGGCATGTGCCCTTCAGCAGTTCCGCCTCAGTTTTTCTGGGAAGAATCCAGCCCAGTGGCAGACCGGAATGGCGTACTGAATACTGGCTTTATAGGGATCCAGTCTAAACATGGATGGTGTCATTTTTCTACTGTGCAATCAGCGTTTAACTTAAGTTGTTAAGTGCAAAAAAAGTTGGATTTTGCCTGTTGCCTGCGTCTACAGCAAGCATCTGATTAGCTTAGCTTAGCATAAAGACTGGAAGCGGAGGGAGACAGCTAGCGTGGCTCTATCCTAAGATGAAAATCGATTTCTTTCCTGCATTGTTGTCGTCAGGAAGATACCAAGCCTGAAAGGAAACCGTTCCGGCGCATAAACCTTCATAAAACCAAAACTTCTTGTTGTTGTATTGAACAAGACAGAGCATGATAATAAGTACGTTTTAGGGGTTTTTGGCAGGCAGTGTTTTAAACTTCAGATAGAGTCAGACAAGCTGCTTCCCCCTTAAGTGAATCAGATGTTCGCTCCAGTTACATAATCTGTAGACGTGTAAAGTTGTCATTCTTCTCATCTAACTCTGGGCAAAGAAAAGGAATAAGCATCTTCCCAAGAGTGTCAAACTGTTGCTTTTTAATGTTTACTTGTCATAATATTGAATTATTAGCAGCAGAACTGATTCAAGTATCGAAAGCAAAACACACTTGCTTCTGAAGAATCACCACTTTCAGGGTGTAACAGTTTCGACAACTATAAATCTAAGCAGCATTTCAGTGCTGTAGCTGATGCTCATGGGGGTAAATATTTGCACTATTCCATATCTTGTATGTAAGTGTTGTTTTGTAGGTAGTTAGTAACAGCCGTCATGTACAATTTAAGTCTATTTTTTACCTCAGAAATGCGTTGTAAAGTTTCATGGAAAGGAAACATTCCAGTGGAACAGAAACACCTTGAAAATGTACTGAGGTCTGTTTGTTGAGTAGGTGTATTTTACACCTCTCATTGGATGCGATGTCTTCATACCATCCACTTGTTGCCATGGTGATCTATATGGCAGTAGCAATTGATCTCACGCCATCGCAGTCAGACTGCTAATGTGAACCTATTTATCGAGCGTGAACGACTGCATGTACAGTGTCGGCGCTTGCCGTTCGGGATCTGAACCTCTCGCTCCTCTCGAAACACACTGTTTCAAGCCTCGGTTGAGTGGAGCGCCGATATCATTTTTTTTTTCACCCAGATCTGATCAGAGCACCACACACTTTCTTTCCCCGGTTCATCTACTGATGCTGAATACTGATCTGAGTATGAAGTCGTGCTGCCGTCAGACGTGTGAGCAAATTTACTGAGAGAGGACGCCAGTGTGTACACTGGCTCTGAGCTTGACACTGTCTGCGGGGAGCACACAGTATCGCTTACTTTAAAGGCACTTCACGCATCGCTTCACCAGATGATGGACATACATCGGATGGCCTAACAGATGACTTAAGTTTGAACTGTGCCAGCTGTAATTTGCATACAAATTTTATGCCGATTTTATCACAGTCCAACAATCTGAGAGAATATTGATAACAAACTCGCCCCCAGAAGCGTCCCGGAGCTCGTCTGTTTTCTGCGGCGCCCACATTGGATCCATCCCGAATGGAAGCACGGAGGATAAAGCAAGGTCACTCACACATCACATGGAATTTTCTACGCGCGGGCCGCCAGAGTGGCCATTATTCGCAACATACCGTTCGAGCGAAAACCTATTTGTGCCATTCCTCTGATAAGCGAATGGAAGCAAAATAAATGTTTATGCCGCCCAGCCGCTCACCTGCGGCAGCGGCGTGAGGATCGGCTTTCGGAATGCGAGCAAGAGGGCTTTTTAATTGATCAAGATCGATGCAGTGAGATGTGGTGGGTGTATTGGGCGAGCACCTGGCAGCTGACACAGCTCACCGTGACTTAGTGCTCTGCAGCTCACTCAGTATCTGTTTGGCTCCCCCTGACTTCTCCCTGAATCAGGATTAACCACGCTACCTAAGTGAAATATGGCGTTGGCAGTCGGTTTGCATACCACACATGCTTTGATGGCCTCTTCATCTGTAGCACTGCAGGACAGGAATTGAGTTTCCTCTGGAAAATAGAGCCGTGCTGCTCGCTTTCATGTTTGTCAACAACCCCTAGAGATAATGTAATGGCGGGATACTGTTGGGCAGAATACTCAGAATAGGAGGATTTTTGTCCTGAAAGCCAAAGAACTTCATCCTAAATGTGGTCAGTAACTCATTTTGTCAGAAAAAAAAGTTAGATTTAGCTAATTAACTCAGATCCTCCTCAGTGGGGAAGGAAAAATGGATTTTTGAATCTAAAGGTCAGATGAATTTCAGTATCTGAACATAAAAATTCAGCAATGGAAATCAGCCAATAAAACCTCCAGCAGAGTTTTAATGTCTTATATCAAACTTTTCACTTTGAATATGCTTTAACTTGCACGCCAGGAAGTGAGGATGACCTGTTTTGTCTTTGTTTCACCACAAACCCATCACCTTTTGGGCAAAATTCACTGTTTTGAACAAAAAATGTGCACCCGTTTTACAGATACATTTCAGCTTGCATAACTGTCCTTGACCACATGTTTGTGATGCAAACAGTTACGTATTGCTGTGAATTGAAATGTCTTTGTTCAACTGAGCTGCAGAACATCAGCTTGTCCAGTGAACTCTAGCTCTTTTTGCCCCAGTGCCTTGCAGCTGACAGCCGACTGTGCATTTTTTCTTATTTCCCAGAGAACTAAAAAGACCATGGTTGGAGTTATAGGACTGACATGCACCAAAATGATTACACTAACAGCGCATTCAAAGCAGAAATACCATTATGAAAAGTTCCCATGTGAATAAAGGCAACGTTATGTAGCAATTTGGCGCTCCCCGCTGTGTCTGAGTGGAACACCACTGTCTTAAATACATGTCCCAGACGTTGCCAGACGTCATGCTAACTACAAACAACACACATCAGACCATAATGATGTTATTTAAGTGAAGCTGTTATTTTAAGGTAAAAATGCTACATGACAATGTCGCTTCAAATATTTTCACATGATCAGCTATGTTTTACGCGTGAACTGACATTTTTACAAGTGAAAAGAAAACAATGCCGCATTCCAACTGCACAATTTCACCAGTGTTTTACCTTTTTACAGGTAAATTTATGTAAAATGTTCATTTTCAGGCTTTTTTTTTTCACTTGTGAATTATAATTTTCGCGTACAGAAACAAACCATGGCACATGAAATCATAAACCTGCTGCATCACATGTAAATTCCACACTTCTTACATCTTCACATGTGAACTGGAGAGTTTAAATGTGGTTTCCTACTGAAAGAATTATGGAGAATTCAATGCAAAAGCATTGTGTCGCGTGTCCCTGAACTGACTAAACAGGCTTTAAAGCTCCAGTTCTGACTCTGTAAACCTGGACTCCATTCTGAGGGAATATCTTTAAACAGTTTTTTCCCCCCTTGTGTTATCCATTTATTTATTTCAAACTCCAAGCCAGTAGCCAGACTTACTTCAAAGACAACAGAAGGTCCCTTGTGAATTCATCCAGAGCACAGAATGTGATTCTTACCAGGGTGCATTTAGTGCTGCATCATCAGTTTGGCCAGAATAAAACACACAGGCCTGTTCTAATTAGAGAATGGTATGAATAATCCTCATTTGGTACAGAGATATTGTTACTCGGGGACGCTGGCTTGCATGCGAGTGATTACGCGAGAAAGAAGAGATCTCGTCTGTAATCTAATCTCACATCACGTGTCTTCTGTACATCTCAATGTGAGTTCAGAGTGCGAGTCGGGGCAAGAGTCGGTTCGGGATTTGTCGAAGAAAAATGGTAATCTTCGAGATCAAGAAGGCTTCGAGATCAAGGGGGCTATCACATCTCACGGCAGAGCCCTTCTTTGAACAGAGAGAAGGGGTTACGACCCCCTGCTGTTCACCTGTTATCACGCGGGAGGAACTTCTCACGGAAGTCATGAGACGTACCGAGCAACTCCCGCTGCTGAGGAAGGCTGCTGTTTGGGTAAGACACGTCATGGGAAGTGGAGGTGTTGACGACAACACTGTGAAAATTCTATTATAACAAACATATAAGTCAGATGATAAAGTGATTTCTGAGTCATGCACTGAAAACTTTACTTGGATTGTTGGATTTTAATATAGCTATATCAAAGAAAGATTTTAATCATCACTTACATTAATGTGTACATTACATAAATGATCCAGCTTGTTAACACAGAGGCACTTCTGATTACATTGTACTGCTGGTTAGCCTGCAAATTCCCCCAGTCCGGGTTCGGTAAACTCTTAACTGTAATAAATCATGATTTATTTGATGATATTATGTGTCTAACTAGTCAAATAAATGTTATGAAGCGGAGTAAAAGAAGATGGGGACACTCAATTCAAGCACAAGTACCGCTAAATTGCAATCGCTTTGACACATTTGCTTTGTTCTATACTGAGATACGCAGCGGCAGAAATTTGCATGGAGAAGGGAGAAGACCATCAGGTAGTCGGTCAGCATATCCATATATGAACGCGCTGAGCAGCTCCGCTGGCACCGGGCTCAGCTGGCAACCGGCTCAAACTGCACTGGTGGCAGAATTTACCAAGCTTCAGAAGAAAAACAGGATCCCATCTGGGGTGACTGTTCAAGATATGACGAACATGCTGGT
>CAEMYA010000238.1:4669217-4684204 GCA_903131615.1 Diplodus sargus | reverse complement strand
TTTTTTTTTTTCTTTCTTTTCCTCTCTTACACTCTTACACCCCTGACTCCCAGAGGGAGCAGTTACTGCTGTTCACTAGTTGTGCAAGAAAACAGGATCATTTTGGCCACCCTCTCATATACCCTGCGGCTGCACAACGCCTCACTCTCTGGAACAATTGCTGTGGCAAACTTTCCTGGAGGATGATATCTATGTCAGGGGATAAAATAAATAGCTCGTGGCGGACCTGCGTGGCGTAACCCATTTTGCCTGTCCCCCCCACCCCCCCAATCTCACTTTTGCCTTGTTTTATGCCACTTGTGAAAGCCAAGGATAAAAAAAACAACGCACTGTGGGTTTACTTCAAGGAGAGGGCGAAGGAAAAAATACGAGGAGCCTGACGGAATAACAGCAGAATTTACATAACAAGGAGAAAGGAAAACCTATGCATTCAGAGCAGCACTAATCCTCCTCGGATTACAATCAAACCGCAGGTCGTGAACTGTGCATAATGGGATATTTGACCATTCTTCATGAAGGACAATCTTCGAGCCAGCTGCAGAACGAACCACCTCCAGATGTAGTCGGCCCGCTGAGCCGGGACGTGACTGCTCCTTGTGCCTCTACCTGGTATCAAAATGCTCATCAGCCGTTTCAGAACCACGCACTGTCATGCACATCACACGAAGTGCGTAACTGCTGACAGCGTTATTAATTTCAAGCTGCACTGGCCTGTTCTTTTTATTAATCACGGAAACACCTACTGAAGCTTTCATATCATCCCAACTGCCGTCACAACACTTGCTGAGCAAGTGGATAACATGCTTCCTCCATTTTCCGTTCTCGCCGGCGCCCTGGTAACCCTGTGAACGCGCTGTTCCTTTTGTTTTTTCACAGGTCTTTGAGGGACAGAACTTCAGAAACACTCTTCGGATATTCCACAAAACAGAATGTAACTTTTCAAATAATTGTTGAGCGTCATTCCCAATGCTATTTGAGAATCCGGGCATGAAAATGGCGTACCCCGCCACAGGCCCAACAAAAACACTCAACAATCACTGAGCTCTCTGCAAAAAAGTTACATATTGTTGCTTTAAATGCCGCAAAACTGCGCTCGGAATTTGGCTTAAGGTGCAATATGTAAGAATTTTGGTTTAAAACATTCAAAATTAGCTTCAATTGTTTGCAGAAAGTGACATCTATGTGCTGTGTTGTAGAGAATATATAATACAGTTAGCATGCTAACCAGTTAGCCCTGCACCTGAAAACTACTTTTTTCCTGTTGATCTAAAGCTCCTGTGCTCGCAGTGTAAACACAAAGACTCCCCCAGGTTTCTAACTAGTTGCATGGCTAACCGAGCTAACGAGCTAATGGCAGTCTGAATACAATTAGCAGCAGTTTGCATATTTACCCTATTTTGTTGGAGTAGAAATTCAACAGGTGGTTAATTCTTACATATTGCATCTTTAATGGTCTGCTTAGCGACTCCTGCTGCTGCTTCATCTATCTACATCTGTTGAAATTTCAGGAATCATCTTTATCAAAGAGCCCTTGGTATCAAAGCATTGACGGTTTCTTGCCGTTAATCATGTCTCGTAGCAAAAGAAAACAGTGTCTTTGAGAACACAAGCAGCTCAGAGCTTTGCGAAATCGATTTTGGTCGGACATGAAACAGCCTTGAGGCACGCCAGAACTTTCATTAAAATATTCTGAAGTCATTTTTCGGTGGATTTCTAGCACTGAAGTCTCTGCTCTTTGGCCCTCAACAATTCTCCCACTCCCGATGAAGTATTCATGCAGTAGCTTGGGCTCGCTCCTGAGGGGTCTCTCCTTCGACTGAGGCTAGACTAGTTAGTTACCACCACACCAGGCTTCTGGCTGATGGGAATTGAGTTTCTGTGTCTTCCCAGTCTGAGTGCCCCTATTCCTTCAAGTCGGTGCGTGTCTGCTTCGTTGCGGCGTCTCATGGGCGCGTACCGCCATCTCCTCTCATTTGAGACACAGTTCCATCGCCGGAGAGGTGTTGATTTAATTCTCAGAGGACGCGAGGAAGGTGTTTAACTATGCAATCATTGCCCTTCCTTTGATTCCCTTTTCCGTTAAGACTGCGACGAAAAGCGGCCCGCAGAATCTCACACGACTCCCTAATATTTACAGTACAAGTGTCGGAGGCTTGAGCAATTCACGTGGCCGTTCCGCACGGACAGATGGCGGGAACATATGCACAGGAAAGCTTTCCAGATGTGCAATCAAGACGGCGGACACACGCAGGTGCACAGCGAAGTCGGACTTAATAGTACTCTAAAAACGTAATTCCTGACAGGATGATGGACGATGCATATCTTAATCTTAAATAGTAAAGAACACACTGTACAGAGGCGGTGCAGGTGCATGTTTTTTTTTAAAGGCGCCAAGGGTTTAGTAACTTCTACACTGGCTCCGACCTTGAGTGTTACTGCAGAGTGTAACAATGAAGTCAGCATATCGTGTGCAAGTCTAAACATTGGCTCCTCAGCAAACCCTGAGAGAAAAACATCTTGCTCCAAGCTCGAGTTCAGCGAATTCGGCGTATTTTTTCGGGGAGTAGGTTAAAGACACCGGTGCACAGCGGTGCATCAGTTTATCAACGCAGATGGTATGGAAGACGCGGGCTAAAATGGACTTGGGTTTCATCCTCCCCTCCACACCTGCCCCCACCGAGCGATCCCTTTTCGTCCACCAGCTCGCCGCGCTCATCCTCCACCTTCCTGCCTCAAACGCACACAGCGGAAAACCACAGTGCCTTCCGACGCCGAGCAGTTGCAGCACACGGCGCGCACCGAAATGTTTTGATCCTCATTAAGAACGCGGCGCTCTGTTCTTTCCTCGCTGAGCACTTTTACATTTTGTCAGTTTGACTTCTCCTTGAAAGAAAGAAAAAAAAGAAAAGATAAGAAAAGAAAAAAACACCCAGAGAACTAGCAGGACTTGCACCACCCACGGCACATGTCCTCTCCCTAGATGGTTGCATGCTGAGGGAGTGGGTGGAGAGAAGCGGTGGTCTGGGGTCGCTGTGTCAAATCTGTGGAAAAATGGGTTCCACTTGTTAATCTTTCCTCGCTCTGTTCAGCTCATGCCCCCTCCTGGGTGCTCATAGCCGGAGATCTTTCACATCCCACCTTAAGCTTTCCTTCACACTGTTCCATTATAGCTGTTGCTGCGTTGTTGTGTTATTACTGTCTTTTATTTATTTTTTTCTTCTTTCCCCTTACCCGTCCTCCTGGCATCCTCCCTGTGTCCACCTTTCAGAGCATTTTGTGGCTGGACACAGGCCGTCACTGCACGCTGAGACCTCATGCGTTCCCTGTCACCACATTCTCACAGTCATGGTGTTAATATAATAGCCTGCTATTGTGCTGCTGGACAAGAGGCGCCTGCGTCTGACTGAAATGCGTAATAGCCAGGCGCTGAAGTGCTCCGGCTGATTCGGCTATAGTTGTACTTGTGTGACAAGTGACATCAAAATTCAATTTTAGTTTAAAGGGCCCATATTATGCTCTTTTTCAAGGTTCATACTTGTTTGCAGGATACTTTGGATGTCCACCACAAAGTGTTTTCACGCTTTAATGTAAAATTTTCTCATACTGTCCATTGCTGCAGCCCCGCTATTCACCCTCCGTCTGAAGGCCAAACTTGCTCTGATTGGTCGACTCCCACAGGCCTGAGGAGGCACCCCATGCTGTGTTTCTATATTAGCGCTGCTTGGGTTTTTGCAACCACGGCAGTGCTGGGAGCATTGCTGAGGGTGGAGACTCTATAGTTGTGAATGTAACTGAGTACATTTACTCGAGTACTCTATTTATGTACAGATTTGAGGTTTTCAGACTTATTCTATTACATTTATTTGATAACTTTAGTTACTAGTTACTTTGCGGATTACATGGTGCACCAGAGCCAAAGTGGCAGATTTTAAATCAATTACTTTTATAATCAATAAGATAAAAAGAAACACCGATTCTCTTAATCAGAAACATGTTGAGACGACACAGTGAACAGCACATTCATACATATAAATGTATGTATCATATACTTTTACCTGTACTTTAGATATTTAAGTACATTTAATGTCAGATACTTTAAAGCTTTTGCTCAAGTGCTATTCATATGGATGACTTTCACTTTTACTGAAGTAATATTTTTTAACACAATATCTTTACTTTTGCTCAAGTATGTTACTCAATTACCAGTCTGGATGTGACATCACAACCTTACAACAGTCTTCACGGCCCGTTTAAAGGCCCCTGAATAGTGTGCGTTTCTTTCAGTGGATTATGTTTTTTGACACTTTCAGAGTATTTAAGAGAGTACAACCTACACCTGCTTTATTACAGGCACAAAGATATCGCATACTCCAATACGGGACCCTTTAATTTACCACAGCCACTTAACAGCGACAAAACATTTACATCAAATGTTGAACAACTTTCTTCAAGCTGTCAGTGGCTCAAAGCCATAATTTCCTGTGACACCCTCAAAAAAGCTTTCAGACTGTGCCAACTGCAGTTCCGTGGGTGGGGTTAGCTTCAGGGGTGTTTGTGTTTCAGCGTGTGACACTAGACACTGTTGCATTATTAAAGAGCCTCAGTTGCAGGCTACATTTGGCAAAGTGCTAACGCAGAAATGACAGAACAAGGCTGAACCTGAAGGAGGAATTTTAGGCAAAAAAAACAAACCACAACAAATGTGCCGAAAACAAATGTTGAAAACAACGTGTACCAGATGCTTGTTCGTCCCCGGTAATAACCTGCCCCTACACATGCATAATTTAAAGGTGCACTATGTAGTTTTTTTGGGGGAAAGACATTATTTTTATGCCTTAACAAACTAAATATACAAACTCTCTCTTCGTTTTCATGACAGAATAAAAAAGTGACCTTAAAGGACAACACAAGTTCCTGCTGTTTTACTTTGTCTGTATTTGGCGGACCCTGCCACCTTTTCTTGCTTAAATGTGTTATGGAGACCGTACTTTCTTATTTAGCTTACTGAGAAAAATACCCACAGTGCCTCTTTAACAGAGAGTTTGGCAACCTGCCAGAGGGTCAGTAACACCTAGAGAGTTATGACGAGCCGCCGCACATTGACACAGGTTCGCGATCTCAAGATAGCAATGGGCATTGTAGTATAAAAGTTCTGTACGTAGGTCAAGCTTCCCGCAGAACGTAGAACGGGAATTTTCCATAGAAAAATAGCAATGTCTGCAGAAATAAAGAAGAACAGGGATTGGTTGAGGCCATGAAGCCCGAGAAGACACTCCCAGTTTTTTGTGTTTAAAAGACGATGCTCAATGCATTGAACCTCGGGTCAGTTTGGTTTTATTCATGGATTTTGTCAGCGTCTGATCTCGTTCTTTTTTTCCCCGGCAAATTAAGTCCTACTTCACTCAGCCTCGAAGACTCCTGGTGACTTTTTTGATCTTTGAAATCTTTTGGACCAACTGAGATAAGTGTAGCCGATTTACGACAGTATGAGTTCCTCCAGCGATGGATGAAAGCTGCACACTGCACAAATCAAAAACCCTATGAAACAATATCATATTAAGAGTGGCAGCAGCAAATGACAAATGATATGTGACCGTTTTTCAAACACCAAACAACGAGGGCGCATGCAGGAGAGTGCTAATGCCAATTGCCAGCTTTTGATAGGACCTTTACAAGCGAGCATTAGGGCTGCAATTACCTCGGGATTCGGTGGAGAAATCAGCTGTATCAGTACCATCTACTTTTGAATGTCTGGGTCAGTTCTCCCCACTGCTGTGCCGTGCTCCACTGTGATTCATTTTGTGCTATTATTTTTTTTGCTCTTTCTTTCTTTCTTTCTTTCTTTCTTTCTTTCTTTCTTTCTTTCTTTCTTTCATGTCTTTTCATGTCCACCCCCTGCCATTTCGCTTCACTAAAACCAGGAGTTTGTCTTTGTGATTTTTTTTTTTTATTGCGAGCAATAACTGCCCAAATTAGACTTTTTCTCCCCCCTTCCCCCTTCGGCTCGCAATTTCTCCCCAAAATGCTTCTTCATTAATCAATAATTTAATCACGCCACTTTGTTTTTCTTTTAATTTCTTCAGCGCTCCATTTCGCACAAACCCCTCCGTCCTTCTGCTCCAAAAAAACCAAAACAAAACGGCAAAAAGGACCCACCAGGCAGTCCAATTTGCAAAATCCAAGCAATAAAAGATTATTTAGGAAAAAAAGTGAGTGCATCTGCAAAACAGTTGTGGCGGCCTCACTCGTGACAAAAAAAACCCAGCCCCCCCAAAAAATGCCATTTAACATTAATCGTCTCGTGTACAGTATTGTTGCTGCGCTTGCATGGTGAGTTCAGGGTCCGTGAAACGCCACAGATTAGAATTTCCAATCTGCAGTTTGTCACGGGAGTCTGTCAATGCGAACGCGACAAGCAGATTTTTCCTCCATAACACGCGAAGCATTCATTTTTAAACCATAATTCCCTTCTGTCTCGGCTCCTGTCAGACCAGAGTGTGAACAAAAAGGCTTCAGCCAGTTGGAGAGATTATTAAGATACACACCATACATCATCCTGTCAGGCGCTCTGTTTTTTGGTTCGGAGACGAAGTGCTATACATATTGAGATGAAACTGATCATAATGATGATAAAAGAATGGGGAGGGGGGGAGGAAGGAATCAATAACAGGTAATAAGACTTACCTTTTGGAATTGGAGGCTGTACTGGAGACGGGGAGTCGATTTGGACATGAGGCTGGAGGCGTTGACGCTGCAGTCCCTCAGGCTGCGGCTGTCAGAGAAATGAGCCTGGAGTTTTTCCCTGTGTCTTCTGGAAAAGGGGATAAATTGGAATATTACAACAACTAAAGGGTAAACCGGACCTGTAATTTAAAAAATTCATATTTCCATAAGAAATGAACAGCAAACATGGCCACAGTGGTGCAGTTCTCTCAAGAAGTCTGGCTGTAGTCGCTGCGGTCAGGGCATTTCTGCCTAATGACAACACACACACTCTTTAGTCCGGTCATTGATTTCTGTGAGCCAGCTCTTTATATACACGCATGTAACAGCAAGGTTCTGCAGGAGGTCAGATGTATTGACCTGGTGACCTTCATTACTGGCACACACTCTGCTGAATATGTGGGAAAACCATGCAGATGCCTTGAGATAAATTCTAAAATACTAATATACCATCACAGTTGCCCATTATGTAAGGATCTCAATTCCCGGACTTGTGATTTGTCTAATGGCGAAAAAAACCCCCCCACAAAACAGGAGATCTGACAACATTTGTCAAACGTCGCAAATGCAATGAGCGCCGCGAAAAGGTCAAAGCGATAAAAACGAGCACCAGTCAATTTGCAACTCAAATGTGGGATTTTTTAATGTTTTTTTCTCCCCTGTCCAGAGCGGAAGGTTTGACAGATGTGGAGAAAAGAAACCACACACACACACATATACACCCTGGATCCGGCTACAAAAACAGCATTAGCAGCCAAGATGTCTTTGCACAAGTGGAAATTTAATCAAGGCAATGTGCCGTGAAACGTCCATTACATGCCTTTGCGATAATATTCCGGGAAAAGCGAGAAAGACGAGATTTTCCAGAAATACCTCCAGAGAAGCCAGACATCGAGTCCTTACTGAGGCAGGGGAGGGAAGATTTCTGGTCGGTTCAATTGTTTCATGCCTACACACACGTGTGAACATGTCACGTTAACAGCGCCCAGGCAGGTGTTGATTCACCCATTAATAGCTTCGATTCTTTGTCACCTGCGCGGCGTCATCGCCTCCCATCTTTACCATAAGAAACGCTCTTGCAAAACAAACAGGAAGTGAAGAGAGGGCAAAAGGAAAATGGGCATCTTTTAGCTATGCTAAATATAAAGTATGAGAGTGTGCCTTCATTTTGGATTAAACTTTGATTGGATTAAAAATTAATTGATGCTTAAGACTTTTGGATTAAATGTTTAATTCACCATTAAATGTTCATTTTTAAATACTAGGTTGGTTAATTCTCTCTGCTGCCGAGGCCTGTTAAATGTTTCTCAGCAAAGTTGGAATGTGGGAGGAAAACGACTCGAGTGGTTGAACGACCGTCGTACACCAGGGCCCGTCCGCTTTAATGACTAACTTAAAGCAACATGGTGTAACTTTTTGACCTTAAAGATGCACTATGTAGTTTTGGGCAAGAAACTGTAATCCAAAGAGATAGATACGTAAACGAACTAAATAAACAACTCTTCATTTCCTTGCCTGAATAGACTGAATACACACGATTTCATACTGTTTTTCTTTGATTACAGATGGCGGACCCTGCCACCTTTCTTGCTTCAAACTGTCTTCTGGGGACCTCATTTTCTTCTGAGAACAGGTTTGTTTATTCATTATTGGTTTTTCCTGCTTTTGAAACCCTTACTGGCAGAAAACACACACTGTGCATTTAACTTGGGCGCGCTCAATCATCGCACATAACAACATAGTGTACTATCTATCATTTATATAAAAAAATGTTAATTTCATAGTCCAGTTCAGGATAAACAGTGACTGCTGGGAGGTATTTGGCCTTTGTATCCTGCCTCTCTCATCTCTCAGCTCCTCTGTACCAGCCTTCAAACGCTCTCAGGAATGCAACTTTAATGGCTGATCTTTTACTGCGAGGCGCTGATACAAATGAAATTTCACATCTTCGCCGAAGAACGGAATAAACTCGAGCATTAGCGGGAGGAGCGATTCATCTGAGCAGCCGCTGTCGGAGAAAAAAGAAAAAAGAAATTGGGGGTAAAGAGATTCAATTTAAGAGGAAGCGTGGATTTCATTTTTGCAGCGAGTTAATTACCTGTGGAGCGGCTGACCGACACTTAGCGTGCTGACAGTGAAACCTATTTTTGTTTACCCCCCCGTCATTACACCCTGCCATTACTTTTCATTGTCTACCTTTCCCTTTCGTCTTCCTCTTCCACCACGGCGAGTAATTGACTTTGGCGGGCTGCTTCTCGTGCTGCCTTGCCTTTTATTTATTTATTTATTTATTTATTTCTTATCCAGTCATGCACACGCACGCTTAGGGTCCGATGTGTTTGAACCCCTGCCTTATCTGTGTATTTTGTTTAGTGGCGAAGCATTTATGTGACACCCCTGCTCGCTAAAACCACTTCCCCAAATAAATCTTCCATGAGCATCGGTCCCAAATGCATCCTGCACGATTCAGATGCGCTGCCCTGCTGAAACATCCGTCGAGCTGACTCACGCTTTTTCGAATTTCATTGGGCTCCATGCCATGATAGTAAAGTGCTCTTTCTGCACAGCCACGGGGGCCACGGTCTGCTAATGTGGCGCTGCGCTGGCATCACTCACTTGTTGCGGCGGTAGAGAGCCATGCACGCCACTCCGAGAAGACAGATCCCCGAGGCGATGCTGAAGATGGACAGCACCTGCCTCTGGTAGGTGTCACCGCTCTCTGCGGAGGAGAGAGAATACAGTTCAGGCCATTGAATTTCCGCCCTGACACAAAGGATGTTGGGGCCGCGGCTGTGATTGTGCTGGGAGGAATAAATGCATCGTGAATTAACATACTGCATGCACACACGGAACGGACGAACAAAAAAACACAGAGCCACACACAGACATCCACCCACAATCGGCATTAGCATAAAGTCAACCAATGCTGCTGTCAGTAAATGTCAGCGTTCGAGCACGGGATAGGGACACGGCAGACTCAGGCAGGGCTCAGTGACATGTGCTAGCTGAAGTGTGATAACCATTCCGCTCAGACGAAACCCAGCGGGCGACGCCGATGGAGTTTCCGCATGGCGGTGGGGGCCACGTCGTGTGTGTGTGTGCGTGCGTGTAACTGTATGTTAGTCGGGCGTTCAGAGACTGATGGCGACAGGGAATTAGCGGCAAATGAACGCTCCTGGAGCTTCCTTGTCAGACCCCGACACATCAGCCGCGGAGGCTTAAGGTCACAAGCGCGCTGGGACAAGTAGCAGTTGATCCCAGCAGATATCTTGTCCGACTGAGCAGCTGGATTGTGGCGCGGCGGCACTGCTTACCGCCGCGCATGGTGTGCGGGGGCGGCGCAATGCTCGGGGGCTGGCTTATCAGCCTGGTGGTCAGAGCGATCTAAAAGCTGCAACTTGTGTCTAATCCACTGGCATCAGGCCACGGAGAGGGCCCCGTCCGTCCCAGAGCCGCTCGTGACCTTGAACGCAACCTCCTGTGACACCCCTCAGTCACCCCCAGAAACAATAAATCCCCCTGTGTCTGTTCTCACCACCCTGACAACTGCGAACGGCAAAGTGCAAAGAAAACATCACGGCAGCCTGTTCATGACCTTTGAGGGCTCGTCTCTGCCTTTCTGATGTTGTCAGGAGAGAAGTGTCCTGGGAGGTCTTCTTCTTCCGTGCTTGTCTGCCCTGGTTTAATCACGGGCCTCAGACTCCTCTCTTAAGGGCACGGCGGCCATAAGAGAGCTCCCCGTGTTCAAAAGAGCGCAACCGAGCCTGTCCTCTTTCTTCGCCTCCTTCGTTTTTTGCTTCCTCCGCGTTACGTCGGTGCTGCATCGACACATTTGGAGGGACGGCGTGGTTCAAACCGGGGGTGTGGGGGTAGGGGGGGGAAGCCTTCTTAATATCGGAACGCTTCGGGCAAAAATATAAAGATAACATCTGAACACAACCCGGAGGTTACAATATGTGGATACTCTTATGTGTGGCAGTGTGTATATATACATCAGTGGTCCAAACTGCCCACTCAGCTCCTGTGAAAAGGGAGGCAAGGAGGCACAGGGATGCTGCGGGGGTGGCCAGCTGTGACACACACTGGCAAACAGACAAACCGCTATGAAGACGATTTTAGTCATATTTTTTGGTTTTTGCATTGAATTTGAGGTGTGTTTTGCTGGCAAATTAACCTCCTGAATTGTGCAATTTGGTGCGTGATTTACTTCTCTGGGCCAATATTGTGCATTATCAGTCTGACTGTGACTAGATTTTTGACGTTGGCACTAATATTGATATTTAATGGTGGTAGAAATGGAATGAAATCTAAATAGATTTGAGTTTTTTTTTGTTGTTTTTTTATCCACATACATACGTGTTATAAAAGAGTTGAGATGAGATGACATGTACGGGGCAGTGTAGTTTACAGCAGGAGGTCAAACCCCTCTGGCAAGGGCTTCACTCCGTGCTTTAAGGCAATGGGAACGTAAGGGCACAGATGAAAAGAATAAAAATACAAATGTTAATGGCCTCCAACTTACTGTATGTGATTTAATGCACTGTAATGAGGAGAACCTGTTACGTCAGAGTAGCATTCCTGATGCAAGCCAGTGGCATGTTCTCACAGTTTTGACTAACTATCCTTTAAAGAAGTGATGGGGACACAATTTGACATTTCAGGAAGCGCTTGGGAGATGTCCCTGGTGTAAATGACACCTATGTCTATTGTAAAAGATGAGAGTGACTCCATATATTAGTGGTTATGATACTCCGAATACACGACTCATTCCAATTATTGATTCAGACATCACTTAATTCCACTGGCAGACTATCAAGCCTCTGGATTTGTAAAGATATTTTCTAATTCTTTTTTAAAACGAAGGGATATTATTTTCCAAAAGCAGCTTGACTTTATCCTGCTGGTTTCTCGCAGATTAGGGTTAGTTAAGTTCAAATGATATTTGGCAAAAATAAAGAATTCAGAGTTCAACAACAAAAAAAAAAGCACTCTGAGGGAGCCCAACACTAAATAACAAAAGATGGAAATTCAGTTTTAACAACTGTGATTGAAAGACATGATTTTCAATTTTGAATCGAATTGAGGTGACACCCCTATTATCATCTGTTCTTGAAATGCTGTGTGATATTTTTTTGAGGCAGCAGCAGTGGCACAGTGGTGCCTTCATGGGAGGTTTAAGAGGATTTCTAGTTGTCATTGCAAGAAGGGCAGTGGCCACCGGGGGTCCTGTTTCCCCAGATTTCTTTGTGGGGCCCTAAACATTTGCCTGGTTTGCCTCTCCTGACGCTGCGCCTCTGTAATAGAACCTATCAAACATTTGGCACCAGCCTTGTCTTGACCCTCCCTGCGATTTGTCACCAGCACAGCGGCAGAAATGAACTTCTGTTGTACAAATGAACAACAGAAGTTCCCCCATAAGCCCTCCGGCCTTTACCATCAGCGGAATGACCTCTCTGGTGGATTCGTCTCTGAAATATATGGAAAACATCATCATTTGCTGCCACATCATCAGCGCTCATGTGGACCACCACCTGAGACAACCCCTGTCTCCTTTCAGGATAGATGGCGCGGGCTCCGATCGGCACATAAAAACAGCTGTCTACAAAGCTCTGCTGAATGGCTGCGAGGAAAAACCAACATGCAGTCTGTATATAAAACCATTACGGGGCCTTTCATGCCTGATGCCTACAAGACATTCTTGAAATTAGATGCGAGAGCATCGTGGAAACGGGACAAACTGAACAGCCTCAGCTACACCGGCTAAGCCGTGTCATATTGACACAAGGACAACACAATCCCATATGGCCAACTATGCCAACCATTCCACAGATGACTGGAAAGAAGTGCTAAAATGAAGACCATGGTAAAGTAGCCATGACAAAACGGGGCTATTCAGCCTGAAATACATCGGGGCAAAGCAGCGAGACACACAGCGCTCCGGCTGCTGGGGCTGAAGAATGCAAGAATATCAAAAGGGGAGATCATATTTAGAGCACTCAATCCCACTTCAAACAGAGCTTTGTTGCATCCGGACCGACCGTCTCAGACTGTCACGTATCGGACTTATATAACAGCCATCAAAAGATTCATTGCTAAAGTAGAAGAGGGGGGAAGTCATAATGGGACACAATGAATAAGCAAGTGAGAACACACAGTCCCAAGATCAGAGGCCCCCCCCCCCCACAAAAAAAAAAAAACCCATCCCTCGCCTCTGTCTGTCATCCGTCCGGCTATCAATCGATCAATCCCGTTCTCATTTTCTCGAATGCATCCGCCCACCTGCAGCCGCGGCATTCTGAACTAATTTAGTCCCCAGATTAAAATCACCGAACTGAGGAGTGTTTGTGTGCGGCGCCGGCAGCAGCAGCAGCAGGGCTTTTCTCTCTCTCTCTCTCTCTCTCTCTCTCTCTCTCTCTCTCTTCTTTCTTTCAGAGCTTCCCCCCTTTTCTATTTCCTGGAGCGAGCATGTGACGTGACAGCGGCGTATGAAGCCATGTTAATGGAAAAACTTCACAGCATGCGGTGTTGGTTTTTCTTATGTATGCACAAAAGGGAGCGGGAGAATGAGGGAAAATGAGAAACGTCACGTGTGCGGCGGAGTGTGAGTGTGAGAGACTGTACAGTCCCTCTGGATGAAGACCAGTGTCATTATTGAAGAGGAGAGGGTGGGATATTTTTTATTTTATTTTTTTTTGTCAGAAGTGTTCCGAACAGGCTGTTATTGTAATTACAGAAAAAGCACACGTGACTTCAAACGGCGTCGATCGTTCCTCTAACAGACGTGACATTTTCATAAATTGCCGCTAAAATGACTTGAGCGCGCGCCCGGCAGGCGCACGCTGACACAGGAACCGTCTTGTCTTCGCCGCTCTGTCCTCATTACATCACTCCTCTCTAACAGCGCTGTTCTTCATGCAGACAGAATACACCTAATTCACCACCACGGTGTTTCCATGGCGACCGGCCCGCATTAATTTTCCCAAGGTGAGCGGCCCTGTTGTGCAGGACTGTGCAGTTTTCGTGACTGTATGCGGTGCTTTCACGGGGCGCAGGGGACGCGAGAGACTGAGCGGCGAGTGAAGTCAATGAAAAAAAAAAGTTGTCTTACCCATGAATTCGATCCCGAGCTCGTCCGCTGCTCCGTTCAAAGACGGCATGAGAGAAAAAAAGAGAGCGGGGGGGGGGTGGACAGAAGGAGGGAGAAAACAGAGAGGAGGATACAACAGTTAGAGTCTGATGTGCCTCCATCTTAGTCAGAATTCACATCGAAGGCGCCGTATGTAAGATGTTTCGTTGAAAGCCTTGAAAAAAGTTCAAGGAAATCGTCTGCAGAACGTGAGGAGAAGGTAGTTTTGATGTCGTGAAGGCTTGTTGTGTGTCTGCACAGCGCAATTCAGACACAAGGCGACTCAGAGCGCTTTGCGGGGCCATAAAAAAACATTAAAAGACATTAAAAACAGGTCAAGAAACAAAAGACAAGACAATAAAAGTTACAGTGCAGTTTGAGGTATCGAGCAAAGCCTTAAACTCGCTTCAGTAAAAGGCAAACAACCAACAAAAGAGGACTACAGCCTTGATTTAAGGTGAGACTCGGATATGTGGTGCGTGGCGCAGACTGAAGCTAGCATGCTAACTAGCCGTTATGCTCCAGAGCCCCTGTGCCATTCTCCCGCTGCCCCAAGCCCTGAGTGCAAACTGCTAGCATCACAGCTAACTGAGCTAACTACCTAATGGCAGTCACAGTCAGCGGCAGTTAGCTGTTACCCCCCCCCCTATTGGTTTGGTGTATGAATTTGACAGGTGGGCCGCTTTTCACATACTGCGCCTTTAAAATTCAGGCCGAAAACTTTGTGCTCTCTCTCTGCAGCAGGTAATGAGTCAGCCGGCCCTCCCGTGCTTGGTATGCCTCTCTGAATTCCTCCAGATTCGAGCAGCTCGCAGTGGCTTTGAATGAAGGAGGCAAACAACAAAGATACGGGGGCTGAGAGGGATTAGAGGGGGGATCATGAAAAGTTGAAAATGACATATCATGTAGCTTTATGTCACCGGCGTGGCTCTGCACAGGCCTTTTATATTGATTCGAGCCCGAGGCATTGCAGTAATTGTCCTCCTCTGTCTCCGAGCGTAGCCTTTCAATATTCACAGGCTGGTCGCTTGAAGATGTGCTACGTGCATGCGCATGACACACACATACACATACACACACACACACGCACACACACACACACACACACACACACACACACACATACAGTACGTTGCAC
>CAEMYA010000238.1:4631116-4654393 GCA_903131615.1 Diplodus sargus | reverse complement strand
AAAACACATAAACATATCACACGCGCACACACACACACACACACACACACACACACACACCAAGCCATCCCTGCTTCACTCTCAATATCAAAGCCTAATCAGCGGCTGACACTTCTCTCATTGTTATTGATGGGGTACGAGGGAAGAATAGGCTATGAGTTGGCTGCAATCTGCGGGGATTGTTCTGTGGCGGGAAAAGAAATAAATAAAAATAAAAAAATATATAACACAACGCGAAGCCAAAATGGCTCCAATAAAGACAGCCTTTCTGCCTTTTACTGCACGAGCCGTACATATTTCTATCCGGCTCTTGCAGCGGTGCGGCGGGGGGAAAGGCAAGGGCGGACATGATTTATACCTCGAGCGGGGCGCTTGATGGATGTCCATTACGGCGCGCGAGCTGTTTACATACAAGAGTGATACGCGGCTGCCAGGGGAGGTGTCTGCGCTGGAAACTTTGGTGCTATCTCGAGAAGAGGGCTTAAAGGAGGTGAAGCCAGACAGATGTCTGTCATTGAGAAGCCTTTTTTTTTTTAAATCTTCCATTAATACAACCGAGAAACATGTGGACGAACACATAACACAGGCCTGGGTCGTTGAATAACTGGCATCGTAAATCCGGCTTGACTTAATTATGTTAATGAAAACAGAGCATTAATAAAGCCATTTCATTTGCTGCGGACATAAAAGGTTTGATGTACGATATAAGCGCCATAATGCCGTGATTAAAAGAGATCGTCAGTCAGACAACTGTAGTCTCAGCTAGCACGCATGCGGACTTGGTTAATTGGCGCTTCATTAGGGGTTCTGACTAATGAGCCCGTTATTTCTTGCAGTAAATACATGGTAAATAAAGTTTATTAAGGAATATATTGTCCTTGATCCCTTTATAAGGTTTCTGAACACATTTTGCCTCTCTGGTAAATAGTGTTTTACAGTACGTTGCCATTTTCTCGAGCTTCCCCCTGCTATAATTGCTGCCGCAATGTCCCCATTTTTGCTGCAGGGATCATTACATTTTCATCAGCTAAGACAGTAAACAAGGCCGCCGCAGCCATTTCTCTCATCGAGATGAACTCGCGCTTACGCAATCTCCGTGTCAAATGTCACCCGAACCAGCCGGCAAAATAGTTTGCAAGGGGGAACAGATACCAAACGCTGCGACACAATGTCCCGGCCTGGTGGCGGCTATCTACAACACTCCCGAGAAGTCATTAAGCTCTCGGAGGATGAAGACGTCGCGGCTTGTTTGCCTTCGCACATCAGGCCGGGGCTTGAATGCGAGAGCGGGAGCTGGAACTGTATCACGCAGGAGTGCACACTATATCATGACGGAGCTCCCGAGCTGCGAGGCTGTAACAGGTGCTGTTTCAAAGGGCTGGAGATAACAGGGGGGGAGGAGAGGGGGTGACGGGTGGGGGGAGACGGACACAGCGAGAGAGGGGCGCAGCTGAAGGGGGATGTTTTCCTCTTCATCTTCAGAGATTTTCTTTTCCCCCCTTTCTGCCTGCACTTGTGTGCGTCGGCTTGCACGTGTGCATGTGCGCACAATTGCAAAAGAATGACAAATAAATAAATAAATAAATAAATACTGGCAGACTGGAAAATTGTATTCTGTTTTGAAAGGAATAATACTTTAAGCTATGCTCTTGAAGAAAAAGGATGAATTTTCACCAGCAGTCCATGTAGGTTAAATATTCATAAGACTCTCACTTCCAAGCCGGTATAATACCAGACATCTGCATTGTGTACTATTAACCCCTGCGAGTAACCTTCTGCTTTCCCATTTTATTAGACTGCCTTCCAGCATAATTTCCAAAAGTTCACTGGGGAAGAAAACGCGCGAGTATCTTTTCACACTGGGCTCCAAGAAAACGCCAGGATGCCTTTGCTCTTTCAATCAAAACCCATTTTTCTGATGTATTTTCTGCCTTCCACTCGGTATTAACAATACCGAGTGGAAGGCCTAAGATAGATCATATAGCCCCGCATCATATAAGCACAGAGGTAAGTCTAACACAGCGCAAACAGTGGATGGAGATAATATTTCATTATCCCCTCAGCTTACGATGATCATCTGGTGTGTTTGCAGAAGATTTACGAAACACCATCAATTAATGTGGCGTGGTTAAAAGGTGCCACAGTAACATAATTAACAGCTCGCAGCTTCCGTACAGAGTGGAAGCCTGTGCGATAAGCAGCTATCACCTTGGTTTTTTTTTTTTTTTCAACCCCAGCTGGTTTGTAATCTACATCATCATCGTGTTTCTGTTATCGGTGCCGTATGAGTCAAACCGTGCGGCCGTGATTTATGTCATCAGGTGCTGAAGTCTTTAACAGAAGTTATCATCAACAGGTGTTTTTTTTTTTTTTCTTTTTGGCTGAAGAAAAATAAGGAGTAAACATAAATCTTAGGTGCTCCACGAACAACTTAAAAAGACAAGAAGACACGGCCGGAACCGTGAATATGTTTCATCAGGGAGCATTACCTCAAACTGAATTGTGATGGATCGATCCTACTTGCTCATCACTCAGTATGGTGCGCTGCTAGCTAATGTATTGTGCTCTCCCTCTCTCTCTCTCTCTGTCCTACTTAAACACATGCAGAGCATCTTTGCCGTTATTGACATTATCCTCTTTCCAGCTCCCTCTTTTTACTTCTCCCCCTTCTTTTTCAGGCATCCCACTTTATGCGCGTGTCCCCTGACACAGCAGGGGGAATTCCAGCCCAGTTACCAGGATGACATTTTGCTAGTTGCTGCAAACTATACGTGCATGTACCATATTGACGTGTCTACAAAATGTGTCACATCACAGTTAGTTACATGTTGTAACCTGACTTTCTTATTGCGAGGTGGAGCGGGTGGCGGCGGAGTGACAGGCGAGGAGGCTGCCAAGCCGGTGGCCACATTTCAGGAGCGCGTTTCAACATTTGTAAGCGTGACCTCACAGAATATCTTGTTGGGGAGACCTCAGGCCAACTTCCAGGCATGTTCATGGCGACAAAAATTACATTGTTGGCGGTAAGGTGACGAATCTCTGACCGAAAATGTTATTTCCCGAACCCTAGCCCAGAGATGTGCCTAATCATGCATAAGCACAGCATTGCACACGTTGAAATTGAAGGTTGAACGTTAAGAAATTTGAAGTTTTAATCTGTGGTTTGCAGAATCGTACGCTGACAGAATTTATTCTGCAGCTGAGCCCCTTTAAGCCCCCCCCCCCCCCCGCTTACGACCTGTTGTTAAAACAGCAACTACTCAGATTGCCACGCTGAAACTACAGCCACTCTAATCAAAGCAATTACAAACGGCACAGCATATCACGATCATAGTTCTGAAGTCTTTGTGTGTGACCTGGTTTCGCAAACACGGCCGGTGCCAACCGTACGCGCTACTTGTTGCAATCTTTCCGTCACACCGGAGAATTCTCGGTGACTTTTTTATTATTCATTAGTTTCCCTCTTTTGTGAGCCACCGCCAGCCGCGGCGCAGAATGTTGGCCGCCTCCGACGAGACGCGGCGCATCGCAAATTAAGCAGGGGTGTTTGAACTGCACCTTGAGAGAGCGTAATGAGATTACTGAACAGCGATAAAGAAATATGGCAAAAGAGAGGAAAAAAAACAAACAAAAAGGAAACATTAGAGCACCTTGCTTGTCAACAAGGGTGTGTAGAAGCTTGTCTTCTTTGATATCACGTACATGCCCCTTTAGGACTGGTGCCGGCGAGAAGGTAATTAAGTTCAAGTGTGCCGCTTGGAACGCTGACAATGGATACAAAATGCAGTCCTGACATAACTCATTAGCTATAAGTGATGTTTTTTCCTCTTCTTTTATTCGCCAACAGCGTGTTGACTCGGCTTTACTTAAGGCGCCAAGGCTTGTAGAGGGTGGAGCGGTTTACATCACTCGGCGGCGGGGTGAGTGACCTGAATAATTCACCTCCTTCTGGTGGGGTAAGTGAAGATGCATGTAGCGTCCCAGCCTTGTCGGGACATGTTGTACAAAAGGGGGCTTTTTGTCTCTGAGACGGTGATCCTATTGGAGTAATGCGGATCGCTTGCATGTCGCATACAGGAAACATGACCGGAGCGCATTCGAATCTCGGATGGATTGGAGACGTGCAATGTCACCTCGCTGCGCTGGGGAGGAGAAACATGCCTTCGCTTCGCATGATCTCAGATGCTGTAAATAAAAGGGGCCAACCACCTTTGGAAAAAGTGACTCTCTATGACGTTTATTTACGCGTTAAACCGTTTCCTACAGTTTAATGGCGCTCATTATTTGCCCGTGAAATCCCCGCCGACACATCGTTCCTTCATTAACCTCTATCAGGCCTGCGTCTTCTCTCACAGCTGCAGTGTCGAGGACGGATAATGGACAAGCTAGACAAGCGCGTCGCTCTGTAAATAAGCGCACATTCAATGCGGACGTCTCCCGAATGTCACAGGGTGAGAGGGATGTCTTGCAGAAGACTACCAATTTATTCCTGACGGAGAAGTCGCCGCGATTAAAACACGATTACGCTCTGATTACAGGATGAGAGACTCTGAGGAAGGGGAGCGAAATACCTTTACAGCAAACACTTGACACAACATGTCAACGTTTCTTCGAACACTGTCATTATCCGTCTCCTCGGGGCGACGGCGCCAACCTCGGAGAGTCTGCCTTTGCTAGACTCACACTAACATAGTTAGTTACCCCTCTTTCCACAAACGCTGCCTTCGCTGTCTTCTTTCGTCTGTGCTGTTGCTTGGGCATCTGCTGTGGCTGTGGGAACATTGTGGCTCTCAAAGATTTTTTTATTAGACCAAGCAACTTTCAAATCCAGGAAATAACCAGCACGTCGTTCGATTATGAAAATGGTCACTAGTTGAAATCATCGTCAAGATATTAATGGAGATATTTTCTAACCTGACATCTCAGCACCGTAAGATGTGTTCACTTTTTCAGAGCACTTTTCGACAGCAGCGCCGACATCGCCCCAGGACGTCGAGTGTTGGTCGGGCGTTAGTCAAAGTGAAAATAGCCGTTCTGCCACTATAAAATGCATATGTCGAGCAAAATCCATTGTAACTAATTGTTGTTAAATCTTAATGAGGCAAACACTGACACTTGAACGACCCACCCTTAGGCTATACAGTCACATTGTTCTTGTATTTTTTTGCCTTGTTTAATTAAAAGACTACAAGGGAATGCGGGGAAGGAGATGTGTGACATGTAGCCTCGAAACAGAGCTGGAGCTGAACCAGGGATGTTGCAGTTTTTATGGCACGCATAGGTCAGCGGGATGCCCTCCCCTCCCTGAAGTAAAGCACTGCACAGTCTCAACCTTTTCGAGTGGAGTAACTTGCTTTCATAAACAACGCACCGTCTAAAATACGTGAACACGTGATCGCAAGTTTCAAATACAGCGTTATCAGACTCTGAACACACTCCACTCATAACTCCCCTGTCAGTGGTTAACCGCCGTACCACATGGACATTCACACCAATGGCCGCATTTTCAGTCAATGCAATAAACACAACAGCTGGCCAAAATAGCGCCTTGCTCGACGATTTCTGCATCAGGAAACACACTGACACTGTAAATGCCCCGGAGAGCGGCGAGTAAATACTACTATCATGTGCGCGGGATTAAGCTGTGTTTTTTTTTTTTTTTACTCCACAAACATCAATGATATTAGTTCTGCCCATTTCCCTGCTTCCCGTCTTGCCCTACATAGTACAAATTTGGCTCTGGGTTTTTTTTTCTTTTCTGTATCTGGGGGATCATTTTGCTCTGCGATGCATAACAGAGTGCAAATGCCAAGGCGCCGCATGGCTCCAGGTGTTTCCACTGTTCTGCGGTCATAACAGCAGCTCATCGAAGAGGGTGGCTCCGCTTGACTTTCTGTCCGCCAATAGCTGAGCTGTTGCTCTCTCTCTCTCTCTTTTTTTATTTTTTTTTCTCAGGCCCACCCACCGTTGAACAGCCACACTTATTGGCTTTTTGAAATTTTGTTCCCGGTATTTTGGATGCTGCTGACATCTGCCTTTACAACGATAATCCCGAGCGCTACACACAAGATGATTGAGCTCAAACAGGACCTATACGTACACACCCGCGAATGCACACGCTCAATTACACGAAGCCCCAAACACATACGCGGAATCGTCCGACATAGTCGAGGCAGAGTTTTGTCTGCAGATGAACTGTCTTGAAGCCAAAACCCCCGTGGCTCAGCTACAGTATCAGCTGTAAAAGATGGATTAGGGTCCTCTATAACTACTCTCACACCGAGGCACAACGTAATAAGGTGTGTGTGTGTGTGTGTGTGTGTGTGTGTGTGTGTGTGAAGAGAGGGGCACGTCTTAAAGGGACTGGGCCGTACTCAGCCACAGCACTGTGCCTCCTGTGTGTTGAATGCGGTGTGTTTACTCCTGCGAGCTGCCTACAAGTGCAGGGGGTTTTAGAGGAGTGTGCTCTGATAGAGACGACTGGAACAGCTTACACACAACCCAAACAAGTGTCTGGGGGAAAAAAGAGATTGCTCCCATTGTGATCAATCTGACTGCCTTCGACCAACCAGCCTTGAATAGACGGTCGCATTTCTTTTCCCCCTGCAGGCAGACGCCGCCGTGCAACACTCTGTCACGCACAATGAACGACTCATAAACTCATTCCGCGCCCGGTGTCTTTATAATTATTTCTGCGCAATATCTCACAGTGTAATACTGACTGAACGCGACCAAAGTGCCTCCAATCACAGATGTGTGTAAGCAGAGAACACGCGGTTTATAAGAGCCGAGCTACGGTTTGTTTTATTACACCTGTGGTCGCCTTTGCTGGAGTTCATACTGGCATGTGCAAATGGAAAACGCTGTCAAGGTGAGATGATTGATTGCTGCAGTCGTATCCCGAGAGCTGTGGTTATCACAAACTGGGAACTTTCAGGGGCGTCGCGGCGGCTTTAAGAGCCTCGGCGACGCAGCCATTATCGACAGTTTGGAAACAGCACCAATGACGTGTTGGACGAACGAGGAGAAGCTGATTGAAGTGTTTGTCACACTTTTGACACTGTGTACCACCTCAGATAATATTAGACCAGCGTATAGCTACTGCAAATATCGCGGCAAGAGACTAACATGTTTGAAACAGCACAACTGTTATTTCATCTCATTTTGTTGAATTTTTAACAATAATGCTTACTTATCGTACCCTTAAGTATTCCAATTTAGAAATCTGCAGTATTTTGACACAATTAACTGCATTTTTTCTAAATTAATTTTCATTTTCCGAAAAAAAAGGGGCTTCCTCCGCATACCACGGTTTGAAAATAGTGGCTCTAACCCAATGATCACTCACTGCGAAGGTTAAATTATACAGTGCAGACTGGGGATTCTGACTGGACGGTAGTAGTTCATCATAACTGGTCACATCAGCCACACATTTCTGCTAAATTAATGCACCAGTATTAGAATGTATTACAACTTTTTTACTTTTTGTAACCAAAAAAAGAAGAAAAGGAGTTGCATGTCATAATAACGCAGATTTATTTAAGATTGTTTTTTAAGAAGCCATAATCTGAAATTTAAAAAAAAATGTGTAGGATTTGGTTGCATCTAGCATTTTAACCCTAGTGTCCCTTCTAGGCTACTGTAGAACTGTGTTAGCAGACTCCATAGAAGAGGACTCTTACCCTATGTAGATAGAAAAGGCTTATTCTAAGGCAACAAAGCAGAACAGTGTTCACCTTAAGGTGATTAATCGCTAATGAAAACACGCATTCCATTTGCGGCCCCATGAATCCCCCTTTAGGTCACATCACTGTCACGCTTTCTGTGGCTCTGTGCACAAATACTACACAACACAAGAAAAAAAACAAGAAGAAAACAAAAGACAGGAACGCTGCAAACTACCAAATGTTTAGCAGTTTGAATATGCTAACCATGTTGTAGCTACAATCTGTGTCGACATGTCACAGTTTGAATCTGTTAAGTCGATAACTGAACGACTGTACGACGTTTTCAGGCTGAGTCGCTGTGATTCTGTGATAGCACATTTCAAAACTGCTGTCAGACCCGTTTCACTTACTCCCACTTGCCAGGGAAATCACGTTAGCTGTGAGCCCGTTCAGCTTCTCATATCCCCTTTTGTTATACCAGACACCCCTTAAATAGTTTACAGCCCTCGTATGCGCGGTTATGCAGTCAAACGGTTAATATCAACCCCATAAGCGTGTCAATGCCCTGACACGGAAACAAATCTGAGCCCTGAGATCCAGCCGGAGCGCAAAACAAATATAGTCTTTAGGCGGTGAGAAAACAAATTCCTCCCCAAAAGATTTAAGTCATGGATTTCACATTTAGAAATGAAAAATGAGCCTCCAGAGCAAAGTTATAGCCGGGATGCTAATTGGAAGAGAATTGAGCCGGAGAAATAACCTCACAGTCTCGCCGAAGATGTCAACCATATGGATTTTCTGCGTTGACAGTGATCTATATATTTACTATACACTCTGTAAATACACCAATATTTTATGATTTACCTATCGGTGAGTTTTTCCAGTGAGTAGAGGCTATTTTTTAACTTGCGGACAGCTATGAATTGGTATTGATTAAATTCTAATTCAATTCCCCTCGTTTTCTGCTGTTATTGCCAGCAGAAGCTGAGATGTACCGCCTGTCTAGGCAAATGTAGCCCCGGCGCAGGAACAGGCGACCTCTGTTGCTTTAATTACCCTTGATCCCATGCAGCTTGGTCAGCGGGGTCCTGTTTGACTCGCTGGACCGTATTATTTACATTCATTAGCGCACAGGATGGGAGAAATGGTATAGTTAACTGCAAAAATGTCTCCAACAAGAATAGCACGGATGTGACTTAGCACCTGGTGGATGTTTCACGGACCATTTGAGCCCGTTTTCGGTTGAATGACAACGTTTTGAAGGAGTGCAAAATACTCCAATGAAACCAAGATGACCCCCCCCGCCACGGCACCAACATAAACTGAAAATGATTCATCCGTCTGAGGAAAGCAGAGCTCCCGTGTTTTGCTGTTGGTTAAATGCAGCAAATCCATCTCTGTCACAGTTAAGAATCACGGCTAAAAGGATGAGCATGAAAGTGATGGGCAAAAGAACTGAAAATGAAGGCTGGGCGAGTCTGAGAATTATAACGCGGAGAGCGTCGACGCGGAGTGCATCAGTGTCAGTCAAGCTCCATCCCCAATGATGGTGGCTAATTAGATTTTCCCATGCTTAACAAATCACGGTGATAGGGAGAAACATTCTTTTGCAACTCAATAGCCGGCTGACATGTGCTGATAGCATTGTCAGCACGGTCAGGTGCGCTGCCTGCTAACATGGTGTCGAGCGGAGAATTACGGTTGATACCGCAGACGCGGCGACGGGCACGGTGGAGGGGAAAATCGCACGTAATTAGAATGAATGAATGACCTCAAAATAAATGTGACATATCAATGCAGAGACATCAAGGAATACATAAAACATAGAAAACACATAAAACTAAAACAAGTCAGCCAGCAGTTATTCTTCTCTGTGTGTAGATACCACAACCTCCCAACTGACCCATTTTCATATTCGAATTAGAATAACTTTCTTTGAAAAATGCTCAATATACAATAAAGACTTTCACATGAAACAAACAAGATCAGCTCAGCCGCATTATGTCATATTTGATCAGCATGTATTAAATATGTTAGATATAAACACACATACATCATAATGCAACTTGAATACCATTTTTCTTTATCAAACCCCATTTTGATGCTATTTCTTTTTCACTTCACGACATTGATGCATCTAAAGTCAAAAATTCTAAATATACATGTTTTTGTTTTCGCCACTCCTGCACTGGATTCATCTCGCCTACCTTTGTGCAAAAGGACTCACAGGAAAATGATGCAACACGTAATAAATCAGTTGTACATAACTGAGTACAGTCTTGTCAGAACTGTATGAAGCTTCAAATTAAAAGCTCACGACTGGGAAAAACATGGGGGCTTTTATTGTGAAGCAGCCGATGTATTTGTCTCGGCAGGTTGGCGCTAACCATGGCGCATTTACAAAATAAGACGCCGTTTTTGCCATGTTTTCATCGATGTATAGTTGATGTAGCAGCTATGGAAAATTAGGGAGCAGCAAGTCCTCACTCCAAACTTGACCGTCCTGCTGTTGATCGGAAAACAATTGCTGTCGTAGTTGCCGAAGGAGTGTTTCCCTTGTATTTAAACCTTAACCTCTCTTAACACAGTAACCACAGTTTATCGCAAAATCAACCTGGAGTAAAATCTAGTCTAGTGTCTTGACAGCTGTACTTGGCTGACAACAAATGTTTCCTTCGAATCCAGCAGAATTGCACTGCAAAGGACAACAATGCTTCCTCTGATTACCTGATTTTCAGCGAATTCATGGTTTGATTGCTGTGTCTGAATGTCACAAAGCCACATAAAGGAAGAAAATGATCTCACATCTTGTGCAACAGCAAGCACAGAAACACGGCAAAATAAATCATTATTAACGGAGAAGGACATCTATCTATCTATCTATCTATCTATCTATCTATCTATCTATCTATCTATCTATCTATCTGTGTTTTTAATGTTTTACAGGATTTTCTTCCTAAAATGAGCTCCAAAGCCTTCACTCATCTGTCATCTTGGATTCACTACATGCTGTTGCTCAAAGGCCTCTCCAACCAATCACCACGGCTTCCTCGTGTCGTGTAAAAAAAATCTTCCATTGTAGTCTCCTTGGCATCGACTGAATTCTCGGTCGGACTCCAAGAAACGGCTATTGACAGCAGATACTCGACTGGCTCTTTATAGTTGCACTAATGAGGACAAATAAAAATAACAGAGACAGAGGAACTGTGGAAGTCAAATGATCAAGAAATTCTTCATATATTCAAACACAGATAAATGTGTCATAGCTGTTGTTCTATTTTTCCTTTTTTTTTCTTTCTCCACCTGTAATTGTCAATATTATGCGCATATTTTCTCTCCCAAACTGGTGCATCTTGTACACGAGGTGCTGCTACGTCTATTAATTACTTGCTTATCCGCGGCTGATTAGCTTTGCCTGAAGCTCTTAGTGTGTGTGCACTAATCACTTCTGCTGCCGCTGAAATAACAACAGGTCTGAAAAATCAATTTGATTGCACCCAGAAAATAACACAAATTTCGTGGAGGAAAATCAGAGCTTGTTTTTTTTTTGTCGTTGTTTTTTTTTTTTTGTCGGCTACGAGACCGGGCCAACGATCACATGAGATTTCAGCACTCGTCGTCATCTGCTGAATCAGCGAGAGGTCCTCGCTGCATCCCTTCACTTTGAAGTGGCGGCGATGATGAGATCGCATCGTGCGGTGATCAAGGATAACCTTCACTGTTTTATCTCGACAGATCCCCCCGTTTGTCCACATCTGTTGGCGCTGGCACGCTGGAAAAGAGCGCTGCCAGATGTCTGATGTCTTATTAGCACCAAAACCAATTTCAAGAGAGGGCTCATTTCTGTGGTTTGGTTTTGTAATAGGCGCTTATTCTTGTCATACAGTTCTCTCAGCCAAGCACTTCCTCTGCTTTATAACCGGCATTTGCTACAGCGAGGTTTAAATTGAAGAGGAGAGTCAAGCACATTACAGCGTCCTTGCTGACTAACTTGTTTGCTTGGAGGGCAGCCAAATAATACTTGCGGCGAAGTAAAAATCACTCATATATATTTGTTGTGGATTCAAAACTTGATCAAATCCCCCAAAATCTAATTTCAGATCTGCGGCGGCTTGGTTACCGACTGATTTTGCATTTCTGCCCGTTAAATGGGCACAAACATGAAAGGTCTATCGTCTATCCTTTTCATTTGCTGCTTTCATTGTTTTCCCCTTTCATGTTCACACCTACAGTCGGTGAATTTTGAGAATCACTTTGAAATATAACTCCAGTGTTTTACTGAAATTGGCTTTACTTCCTCGTTGTTTGTGGTTCCACAGACACAGTGTGGTTTTCCAGTAACAGAAATTCAAATACACTTATCTGACATCTGGAGATGTAGCGATGCATAGACAGGATGATCAACACCAATCCCAGATACAGAACATATGGAAATGCAATGTATTAACTGTTTACAAGTGTTTGACATCGTTCTTTTTGAAGGTTTCGGCCTCGTCAAACTTTATTTAAAGGCCAGTCAAGGCCACAACTACAGGTACATCACTGTACTGAATGGTTGTTTGATGCTGTTTTGCATCTTGACTTGGTTTCAACACCTCAAAGTCTTGGTCTTGACTTGGTCGCGATACACTCTAGCCTTGGTCTTGACTCAGTCTTATCCTGCCTTGATCTTCATCATGACTTGGTCTCAACACCTCAAAGTCTTGGTCTTCACCTGGCCTTGATATACCCTGGTCTTGGTCTTGTCTTAGCCTGTCCTGACTTGGTCTCAACACCTCAAATTCATGGTCTTGAATCTGTCTATTCCTGCCTTGGTCTTGGTCTCAAAACCTCAATGACGTGGTCTTGACTTGGTCTTGGTCTTGACTTGGTCTCAACACCTCCAAGTCTTGATGTTGTCTCGGTCTGGTCTTTGTAATGACTTAGTTTTGGTTTAGAGGGTCTTGACAGCACTGCTGTTTTAAAGGCCTCAAAGTATTGCATCAGTTCCCATAGAGGAACGAGAATGCCATCACTTACCAAATGATGTCTCATCAAGCAAGTATTAAACTGATAAAATAACACTGACTATGTTATTTGTGTGGTTAGAGGGGACAAATTAAGGTGGGAAAGCATTCAGAGCGAGGCCACATTGGAATAAAAGCGATGAAAACGAGAAATCTTCATCACCGAAACGCATGATTATCTCCGAGAGCATCCAACCATGTTATTCTTCGCATGACAGCCTCAGTTAAACAGGTAAGCAGAATAACAAAGAAATGAGCTTTATCAAGGCAATTATCTGAGCTGAACTACGCCGGCGAATGTATTCCACTCTTGACTTCTCTTTGATGAAAGCAGCAGGAGCCTTCTCACTCCCTCCTTCTTATCACACTGTCAAGCCAGCTCGCCTGCTCCCACACTGCGCTTGCCAGCAGAAAGGGCACTGCTCGTTAATGCCAGTGAGCTGGAAATGAGTCACAGCACCTTGTCACGTGGCCCATCTGTACCCCGCCGGCGCCCTCTGCTCAGGAACTAAAGAACATGGTTTTCCCCACTCGTTGACATTCAGCACTGCTATCATGACTGCTGTTCTCGTCAAATTGAGGGAAACGAGCAAATGCGGCCGTTGAGTAAGACGTGGACTGCAGGCCTCGCCTTGTGGGTACTGGATCCTGGTTTGATGTTAATTTTATATATTGTAGCCTCTCCCTATGGATGTCATTTAACTTAACGCTTGTGGCGGATTTCAAGATAATTAACAGCGCAGCCATGAAAATAAAAAATGAGATACAAATGAGCTTCAACTGTGATCTTCAGGGATACCATAGATCCCGATTCAACTGAATTTCCTGCTTTATTTTATATCACCACTGGTTATGCCACTGTGACATAATGTGTGATAATGATGTACATCGAAGGTGAAAAAAATATCAATATCCTTGCCGGCGCACGCTACAAACACCGGGGAGTCGTGCAGCATAACTTTACTTGTGCACTGGTGCGCTGGGATTACATAAACATGCATTCTCTCACAGTTGATTTGCTTCAACTTGGCTCTGTGTTTTCAAGTGAGAGTTTGGGAAATATATGATATAATGAGGTTATATTCCGCAGTTTTCTCAGCGTTTTGTTTGGAAGATTGAAGTCAGTTTCTAAGTGACTTCAAACTGTCACATTAGCATTATGGAAAGGTCATGCCCTGAGAAAAAAAACAAAAGAAAAAAACAAACAAAACAATGCTCCGATACGCTCAAAAGCTAATTAGTCGGATAACAGATCAGTTGCTACTACACAGCTACAGCACACGCTCTATCACCAATTTGAGATTTGGGTTCGATGCTTCCTGGAAGATAATCTGTGTTGAATTGTAGTCAATTAGTCTTTTGGCGCACCCTCCTTCCCCCGAAGTCTCGCTGATTTCTTTCTACTTCATCTGGTTTTGTATTCAGAATTCAGATAACGCACTTAACTTCAGCTGGGTCAACGTGCCGAAGCTGCTGCTCAGCACCACTCAGGCAGATATGTGTACGGCTGGAGATTACCCAAAAGGAGCTGACATGACTGAGGTTCAGGCCTCGACAAAATGTCTGCTCTATTGTACGCTGTCTGCTCTGAGGTATAGGTGGCCTAAATACAAAGTGATGGTGCCACATGCAGCTGAGTCTAAAGTGCGCCGTGATAAGCTGTGTTATTATGTAATTGTTAAGAGAACATGTGCAAGCTCATGGTGGTTTGGTGGCTGATTTGTGGTCACCTCATCTACCGACAGGATCATGAATGTAACATAAATGTATATGTTTATTGCAATGCATTACCATTTACTAATTTTCTAATTTCTTCATTTTCTGAGTCATGTTTAGGAGGCTGTCCCATACAGAAATGTAATATATGATATTGATGCCCCTATATAAAAAGTGATGCTGCCATATATGTAACCTATGAATGTAAGACGTTCTTTAGCAAGCAGCGCTTTACTGTGAGTCATTATCTTATTATGTACCATGAAAACCGGCAAATAAGATGCAATGATCTATGTTGCAAACCTCAGGCTATTCCAGCTAATTAGGCCACCTAATGCACTCCATTCTGATTTTACAGTAAATGCTGATCGCATCTATTATCTAATGAGCAATGACAATTTTTTTTTCCTGCACACGTCGTAGGCTGTTGCTCATCCTTTTTTCTTTGTGTATTCATCAGGTTCTGGGTTAAAATTTTGTCATAATTTCTCGCCAGAATCAGCAGCAGCCAGTTTCATCTGCCGCGGCTGATAGAGAGCAAATGATTCGTTCTCATGCGCTAGTTATCATTTCATGGCTGGTGCAAGCTATTTTTCAATTTAAATAAAGTGATGCGAACAAAATCAGCCATTTCTAAAAGTGGTGTTGACGGGATCCAAATTTCATCCTACTCAATGCAATTGTTGTCGGACTATTTCAGCAGCGCAACAGAACAACTTCCTGGCATCCCTATGCTAGCAAAATCACCAAAACCCCCCCAGTCAAGTCAGAACCATCATTTTCAAAGTTCCTTGGTGGCCCATCTAGCCTGGTTCCACAGAATAGTAAAAAGAACACTGGCTGTGCTTTAACACTATTTGCCTTTGTCAGGTTTGACTTTGTGATCTTTTCCTCTCCTCTCTTTCACTTTGAAATCACCTTACTACATGAAGCAGATGAAATATATAAAGCACAGCGGGCATACAGTCAGTGAATTGTAAAAAGGAATACTACTTACTTCCCCCACTTGAGTAGCTATGTGTACAAAAATAAATCCTGTTTTTTTTACACATAGGATAAAGCATTGGCTGGAAAAATGAGCATAATTAGGTGGTCGAAACACTTTAGGGGGGGCTCATTATGTACACATAATTGGCTGCCTGTCAGAATGTGGACATTTACAGCAGGCACTTCGTGATCTCCGGAGACATTACATAGCAGTGCTGTGTGTCGTCAGCAAAGTCAAATGGAACGACTGAGGGAAGAAGACTGAATATTTGAGTGAGTTTTGTGGCTCAATTCATCATAATTTCCCTTTTACAATTTCTAGCACTTCGAAAAAAAGCAAAATAAAAGTACTGCTGCACACCAAGAGCTCTTAAAGTGTACTTTAATGTCTTCCATTGGAACTCATCGGCTGTGACAATACTACAGTAAATTCAGTGGTAATACTTTGAGGAAAGTTAAAGCCATCACATTTGGGGGAGCGTCTGGTAGCCGGATCATTTTCGGTGATTCATTCATTTTGCGTCGGGACCTTGAAATGAGTCAGCCTTCTCCTGTTTTTGAGTTTCGTCTGAGAATGAACTGGCCTGAAGTCACCTCAACATCCCCGGCCCATTCAAATTGCCACCTGCATATGAGCAGTAATCACCTGTGTAAATGATCAGAGTGAGCACAACACTGATACCTGTCGACAGACTGCAGTATCTGAAGCAGGATGGGATGAATGCTTTGCTCATGCTGGTTTTTGAGGCACAAAGAAAACTTACACACTCACTTCTTCTCCCACCTACAATGCATTTCCCAACCTCTACATCCTGAGGCAGTCTGAAAGTGAGAACTACTTCTTATTAATCATTGTGTTTTAAGCAAGGAGGTCAGGAAACTGAAAAGGAAAGAGAAATAGCATTAGCAGTAATACAGGATTATGTAACCAGGATGTTGCCCCCTTATGCCACAGAAAGCTGATCACGACCATTCCAGACAATACTCATGATTCCACCAGGCACGCCAGAGCACTTCCCTGAAGTGGCTCTTTGCTCTGCTCTGCAGAGAATAGACATCTATTTTTGACAGAAGTGGACAGAGACGCATAAAGCTGGAATGCAGAATGGGCTCGGCAGGATGACATACACAGGAACGGCTTAGAGCATCAGGTCAATTTCAGAATAAAGCTTCCTGTGCAGAATCTAAATCTAAATCACAACAAAAGGCAGATTTACAGTGCATGTGGGCTTAATGCATTGCCAACACGCTGAGCTTTGATGCAAAATCCAGGCAGCAGACAGTGGCTCTTAACCAAAGACGAGCAGCAGCCAGCTAGGAGGGTCTGCGACAGTCACAGAGGTCGGTGTGTTTACTGGGGAACCTACAGGTCACAATACCCGATATTAGCACTGGAGGAGAAGCTACAAATGCGATGCCACGAAGCAGACCAATCACAGTCGTTGCCGTCTGCATCACTGCAACGCGCAGTTAAATTTCTGGGGGGGTGCACATCAAGCATGAATCTAAATCCTACTTAAACTATTAGACGCATAACACCTGATGAGAAATGACAAATGACTGCTGAGTAGGTCAACGATATCAGGAATCAGGCGGGCACAACACATGACATGAGACGTGCCCACTGGGTTCAAGGTGTCACTGCAAAACAAACACAGCAGAACACTCTGCATACACTCCCCTCCCTCCCCATGCGTATACCTGCCAAATTATACTGAAATTATTTATTTAAAAGAAATAACACAGACATGTCTCACCTTGCTGCTTTGGTGTAATGCAACAAGGTCACATGCACACACACACACACAAAATGCACAAATGCTGCAGTGCACACATCATTAACTCTGCTGGGAGGCTAATAGATAGCCTGCAACACTGTTTACACAGATAATACGTAAAATCCCTAAGGCACCTAAACCTGCCTTCACTGTCCGAGAGAAACAGTTTTAAAGCCTAATTGGTCAGCGGACAAAAATAGATCTCTGGTGAGTAATGAAAGCTGGTATCCTTCTTTTACTGTGCCACTGTCATAAATCCAGGCCACTTCAGTAATACAGTTTTATTCACTACTTCTTGGAGAATCTGAAAATTTGATAAACAGCAAAGATAATCTCAAAGTGCAATTGCATGACTTGCGCCGAATGGCTTAATGGTAATTACCTGATGATTGCTAATGATTGAATTAATCAATAATTCAATTTCCTTCAGTTTTATCCGTGACTTAATTAAACAATGTATTTAACAATTTGTTAAACTGATTGTGAAGGGGAATTCAATATCTGTTAATCTCTTGTGTTTTCAGCACAATGCCGTTTCAAATGTGCATTTACAAGCCTGCAGAAACATGTTTGCTCTTATACAATGTCTTTTGAAGGCCACGTGACGCTCAATGTGTCATATATTTGTGACAATATTTGTAACAGATGACTTTGCTCTTCTGACAGGTCAACAACGCAACGAATGTCAACTTGAAAGTGTACAGCGATTACATCAGGCCCATATCAGAGAGACATCAGAGATTATGAGCAGGTTAGCCATGGGTGTTTGATCAACACTACACGTCAGGAAATGGAAATGAGCTTTGTGCAAATTAGCGACATTAAGTTTTGCGAGCTGCTAATGATCAGATTAATAGATGCAAACTGGGAGATCCCTCTGGCATGGTTTGGAACCCAGGGATTGGTGGCATGAAAGTAGATTAAACCTCATTTAAGCAGTGAGGCGATTATTCATGGGTTAATGCAAGCAAATAATGCTCATACCGTCAGCCAATTCAGATGACCCAAAATATCCTCCTATACGCAGGAGAATAACGCAGTTCAAATAAACTAGGCTAACACCTCGCTGCCAAAAAAGAAAAACTCAGAAACAAGTTGTCACTACAGAAATCTTTTATTATGTGCATCAGAACGACACAAAATCCCCTCACGAAAAACACAGCTTTGGTATTTTACCTTGGCACTTGTTTGGGTGTGCATATTTATAACAGACAAGCGAGAGTGTCGCTGAGGGGTCTCGCTCTGAACCTATGAGAACTTTATCTCTGATTTTTTTTTTAATGTGAATTGTGAAACTTATAAACAGTATATCATTTGACATTTGTAACAAGGTTCAGATGTGAAGATTTGACCCCTTTGATTAAACAATTAACAGCCTCTAGACTTAATTCTGGTGGTATTGGATTAAGATTGAGTGAGAAGTAGCCTGATTAATGACATTCTCAGTGTGTTTAATGAACCTGTAAGGCAAGCATGGGAATCAGTTACTAAGAATACTCAGAGTGTGAGGTGTGTGTGTGTGTGTGTGCGGTGTGTGTGTGTGTTTAGGCTGAAAATAATAAAGGTAGCTGTCTTGGTTTATTCTCTCCCACACTCTCTCCGCGTTACAATCATAGATCATGCAATCAGCCAATCATGCTGCCAACTACAGTGACTTTTTGGGTGATTATGAGGCAACAGCATTGTGCCAGTAATGGAGAAGAAGGTCTGGCTGTACCCATTGTCATTCTGTTAAAGGGGAAAACATTTTCTGGCTCGTTTGTATATATTCTAACCAATCACAGTGGTCTCGGGAGGCGCAAAAGCCCAGCGTGCAGTGACGGTGCACATTATTTTGGTGGAACACAGTGGGGGACTCAGGGTGTTCGAGGGCCAGGGGCGATTAGAATTAAAAAGGGCACCACATGTATCTGGAGGACACCAGTGCGCAGAAAGTCGGGATGTATTTGTAGTGAAGAGAGGGCACCTCAGCACATTTTTGTACACAGTTAGAGCACCCTAGAACTTGTTTAGGTCCGCACTGTTAGCGACCAGGTTAAGTGTAACTATCGTGTAGGTTGCTAGCCTGAAGCGTTGCTGTTGTTTCCCGTGGAGACAGGAATTTTGAAAATACCAACACACCGACAGTGGAAGGGCAGGAGAGTACCATCTGAAATAATCAACCAGTGGCAGCCTTACACCAACCACCAGTCCTTGGTCTTTCTCAAGTGGGATCCACATGAGTTCCAAGACCAAAGGTTTCCACTGGGGTCACTAACAGTGACAAACTCACAGAGAATTATCACTTGAGTCTGCAGTTCCCATTAACCTAGCAGACTTTTAGCATCTGGCAGCTCAATGTTTTGGCTTACCCGGTATATCTTGTAAGAGCCAGGTATTTCCTTTTCAGAAGTTAGGGTTATTGTTGGAGTTAAGCTGAGTGAATGTTGGACTTTTGTTGGGTCATTGTTGTTCCATGTCTGCCAGATCTATAAAGAAGCAATAGTCAACTAAATCAACCTAATGGGCCAGTATATGAGTAATGAGTGTATTTTTTTTTTTAGCTTGTGGAGTTCTGTCGCCAAGTAGAACAACAAAAAGCAGATTAATGAGGCTTTAATGGAAAAACAGGCATGGATTCCTGATGTCTTTCTAGCGTTTGTCATGGCCTTTAAAGCACAGCATGCCTGAGCGAGCCTGCACTACGGTTGAAAAAAATAAAAAAAACCTTCAAACTGGAAAACTTCGAAATAGCATCCGATCCTGGAAAAATCTGTGACACGTTAATTTAAAAAAACTGAAGCGTGAAGTTACCGCGTGCGGCGACGCCATGGTACACGTCAGGTATCTATTCAGAGGCACGGCGCAGGTGATGTGAAATAATTATGCGGATTCGGTGTTGCATATTTACCAGCCGCTGAAGTGATTGCCTCCGCACCTGACCAAGTCAGGCGTACTGCACTCTGGCCACGGCAGACCAGTGGAGAAACATAATAATACTAATCTGGCCTCGAAAGTAATTTGTGAAAACAGGTGCCTGGGAAAAAGGTTTGAGAAGAGGTGGACAACTGAAATCAAGCATAACGTGTTAAATTGCTCCAGTTGCTCCATCCCCCAAAAAATAAAAATAAAAAAAATACGATTTGAGACATGAAAACAAGTAGTTGAACAGGGTTTGTTTGGCTCTGCGAGATGAAGAAAAGCAGTGAAAATGAAAGCTTCCCGCTACAATCAGGACTCCCTCCACAAAAATATGGGCTGAAGGATGTGAAGGGAAATTAATGAGATAAGAAAAAAGCTTATTAAGTACTACACCAGTTGACAGTGTCGGGGGATTGTGCGGTATCTCTGCAAAATATTTGTTCTTCAGGTCAGAGCTTGTGAATGCCTCGTTTTCATCCTGACAGTGAGATAGCGCAGATGTGATGCTCGTATTTTCGTGCGCGGGGTTCATTTGACTAATTTTGTGCTTCCGCTTTGGGAACACAAGCAAGCCCCGAGATAACTCATCTTATCTTACAGCCGGCACAAATGTCCCCCTCCATCAACTCAATGGGCAGAGGGTGTCCCAGGTAGCTCTTATCAGCACTCCCAACACATCCCGTTGCCAGCCCTCCACGATGGAAACAAACCCCCTCAGTCACCCCGCCATACATGGCACACCGCCCAGTGTCGGTGAGCGACCTGGGGAGCATTCAGCCCTGCGAGTGAATCATCAGCGAGAGGCTGGGGAACAATCATTTGTCCAACTGAGTAAGTATTCAATAGATAGGGGGGGGTCAAATAAATGATAGAAGTTTAATGATTTGAAGACAAACCGCATTAATCCTTTTTCCTCATGTGAACTCAAAAATAGCATCAAAGACAGAAAATGAATAACAGAGAAGGGTGTAAAGCCGAAACTAGAGAAGGAAAAGAGGGTATTCTTGGGCCAATTATCAATTTTCGGTGTTGACTGGAAAAGCGGTGCTGGGAACAGTGCAAGAATAAACTGTCAAGCATTCTGTCACATAAAAAGTGTTACTTTAGTCTAAATCTGACGTTACATAAAAAATACTGTTCCTCGGATTAAAAAAGTAATTATAGAAGCTAATTAGAACTCAACTCAACATTATGTAATTTTTTCATCTTAAAACAATGTCATTTTGATGGTACAGTGTCTTGTAATGGGGTGAATGGTGTCAGCATTGTTTTGATGTAATGAGTTCTGTTTGTAGTTAGCACCTACATTATGTCTGAAAAAATTGCTAAGGACCAGGGATGTGTATTGCATGTTTTGCGCTCAGAAACTGCTGGGGGCACCAAATCGCACAAAATGCCATTTTCTACATAATGTTGCTTTAATTAACTAAGAGAGAATTTAATTACAGACTCTAAATAAATGAGAATAAACATCTCATCAACATGCTTATTCTGAATTTGGCAAACAACTTGGGATACGGACAACAGAAGACTGAGAAAGTTGTGCAACGCTCCAAAATCACCTGTTTGGAACGTCCCACAGGTGAACAGGCTCAGGTGGTAACAGGTGATAATGTGGTGGTTGGTTATGAATGGCTCTCAGGCAAGGATGGGCCGAAGTTCTCCCCTTTGTGAAACACATGACTGTGTAAAGGATTTTGCTAAAGGGCTCGGGAACGCTTGAACTATTTTCAGTAAACACAGTTTATTTGCAAATTATTGGATTCTGTTTTTATTTATGCTATTTCAAACTTACAATCCGACTTGTGATGATCTCCTTCTGTATTTTTGTGTGAGTCCGTAGATACAGAAACAGTAATAAAGCAGAAATTAGAAAAATGTATCTTGAGTCGATGCCACATTTACTTTCCTGCGGCTGTAAATGCTTAGTAGAATTCTAAATGTGTATCAAGTCCCCCGACAAATGCAATATTTTCTCAGAGTGTGAGCAACAGTTGCAAAAAAAACTCCAGTGCCCAGCTGTTTTTAGGAAATGACTTACTACGTTTTGAAAATTTAACAACGTATCTCTGACCTGCTTAAAGATTTATGTCCTCAGTAAGATAACTTGGGGTTAAGGGGCACAGACAGGGGGACTGTGCTGTCAAAAAAGCAAACATTTATAAGCCCGGATAAGCCGTGTGTTGTAAAATAAAACCGAGGCTTATCTTTTAGGCACTGATATTATGGTATTGACATGAATAAATGACGTTCGCATGAGAAGAATAATCACAATAAACTGCATAAATCGAATTATTTATTAATGGCACGGGCTGCAAAAAGGAATAATCTTTAAAGAAATGATTGACTGATTGATGTATAATTCATTCATCTCTACAATCCAACCAAATCAGAAATCATTCAAACATTTCAGACTGGGGTTATCACATGTGATTCATGTGTCAGCCGTGCGTTCTCCCTTTAATATGGATCCAGCCCCGAATCCTGCGCGTGCAAGTGACTTTGTGCATGTTTATTGCTGTGTGCAAAATGTGCCCATGCCCATCATGACTGCTCTCTTCCTTTTTCACAACCTTCCTTTCACTGGCAGACAACCTGCTAATGAATTATTTACGCTGCCGCTAACGTCCTCAGATTAGACAGAGAAAATTGTTTCGGGAGCGCATGAATGTTTAAAGACGAGTCACTGAACCTCTGGGCGTCTTGAGAGGGGCTCGCTGGTGTCATTCATCTGTGCCCAAACTGCTATCGGAGGGTTGAAGCGCCGGCATGAGGGCTCCATGCAAATTCGGCAGAAAAAAAAGAAATAAATTAAAAAATCACTTTGACGTGGTGCTAGGAATCATTTGTTTCCGCGCTGGTGCCTTTCCAGACGGATACAAATGAGTGAGAAGCTTTACATTTCGGTGCAAAAGACTGCCGTCGTCTTTCGGGTTGGGGTGGAGTTGGGAAGGGAGGGAGGGAGGGAGGGAGGGCTGGGTAGGCGGGTGAGTTTTAAGCCACCTCTTAGCATTGTTGGCAGTGTATCCGCATGTTTTGGCAATACTCCTCTGTAAGCTCTGCATACAAGGATTTGCTGTGCGTGTCCGCACTGTGCGTGTGCACACAGACGCAGGCTCTTATCTCCGTCCCAGTCCCCGCGCAGGGTATTTACATCAAAATGAAATGAAATGAGAAATGAAATTAGAAAGTGAATGTCTCTCAGAATGTTTTTTTTTTTTT
>CAEMYA010000238.1:4582945-4622660 GCA_903131615.1 Diplodus sargus | reverse complement strand
GCTCTAACCCTCTGGGCTCGCCTGTAGAAAAGGTCACCACGTAATTACTGCTTTCATGATTATGGCAGTGGGAGAGAGCCATGCGGGAGGAAACATGTATGTATACTCAGCTTCAGATCCCTGAACATACAGTATGTGGAGTTGGCATTCGATCCAGCATGACACCATTCGCGTGTGAATGTGATTGTCTGCTTTTACCTTTACTTTAGATGTTCCCCCGAGACCATAGCCGGCACTGTACAGTTCCATCCATGCTGCTGTCACTGTCAGCGGGCAGCAGACAGTGAGCTGCCGCCGCAGTAATGGCAGCGCCACTTGACAGAAATTGGTCACCAAAATCGTCAGCACCCTCTCCGCCTCCTAAACGTCCGTCTTCAAAGCCAACACCGCCAGGTTGTATCAAAGGCTTTCTGTTAACATTTTGAAGCCTCGAGCGTGGCAACACTGATGATATCATCCTCTCTGAAGGCTTCGCCTCACCTTTTTGAAACCTATGTAAGCTGGGTGGTTTTCGACATGTCTCCCTTTCTTTCCCTCCCGGAAGGCCGGTGGCTTCCGGCATCCCTGACTCGGCTTGGATCTGTTTTGATTGTGTGTGGTTAGAGCCTTGGTTTATGGTGCAGGTAGTTTAGGATTGATTGCTAATGGTTGCTTTGTGGGCATTCCTTTCTTGTTTTTCTCCTGACTTACTGTTGCGTGATAACTGACAACGTGATTCCTCAGGATAATTAATTAATGGTTAATTAATTGGGTGACAAATTAGAGGATTAATGTGAATAATTGATCAAAGAGAGATAACAAATGCAGACACCTCTATGCTGGGCGCCAGGGGTCATCGGATGGTTAATTGAGTATGAAAATTTGGTAAATCACAAACTATGGGCCTTGGTAGACACCACTTAACAAACACCTATTGTTGATTTTGCACCAATATGAGAGTGCTCTCCACCATTATCACCATAAGAGAATATAATAAATTAATATACTTCAGACAAACAGCTTTTCCTGGCAGCTCAACACCTTAGCCAGATAGTTTGTGTTGTTAGTTGAAGGCAGCAAAATGCGTTTCAGTTTTTTTCGAGCTACATGGAGTGAATGGATAATCACGCAGTGTTAACAAGAAGGAAGTTGTGAGATCACAGTCGTAGGTTCTTCAGTATGTACCCAAAAGAAGCAGAAATTGAGAAAAGAAATCCTTGAGCATTCTGCTTTTTATCATTGTGGTGTGAAGATGTTTCCTCTTACAGAAGTTGAATTTGTTTAACCTTGCTTCTGACTGCCCAAAGGTTATAACCATTCATATAGTCTCCATGCAAATGTACCAAAGGTATCCTTGAAGCGTCGTTCTTAACCGAGCCGAGCTAGAATGGCTGCTGTCGTAGGCTGGGCAGACTCGCAGCAGATGCTAGAGAGCTTTTAATTCAGTCTCATACATCTGTAATGGTTCACATTGAAGAGATGTTATTGAAACATATGTTGGGCATGTATAACACAGATGTTACGGATAAATACTGCATGGAAGGCAGTTGACAGAGCAATGGAGTGAGAAAGACAGATTCAGTTCACGGGCATTTTGAAGTAACTTTGTATGCAAACTATCAAGAATATCAAACTGCTCCGTTAGTTTAATTGGACATATGACATCGCTAGTTATCACTCAGCCATCCGTCAACATGACTGCATGCTTGTTACACTGGCAAAACCTTTTTTAAGCATTCGTATGCAAACTGTTTGGAACATAAAACCATTCCAGTTCAAAATTCAAGTTCATTTTGGAACAGTGTTAGCTGCACTCTTCATTCAGAAGTATCTTCCCTCTGCACAGAAAGATTCAGACCATGGCAACACTGCAGGTAATGCTGGCTGAAAAAAGAAAGAAAAAAAAAAAGCGCTTTTGAAACTGGAGCATTGATCAAGATGTAGTCGCCCATAGAAATAACATATGAAGCCTCAAATTGGCTGCAATTCCCCCTTTTCAGCCGCGCTATCGATAGTTCTCATTTCTCATAGACGTTCCGCAGTGTTAAATGGATGGCTGATATAGATTTCTATTAAGATGGCGAAGCAAATTTTATTTCTCCCCTAAACTGTTCTGTCAGACTCTTTCACAGCGTAGTCGCATTCGATATAGTGCCTATTTTTTGCCCCATTTAACTTCCAAGATTCTTTGGTTCAATACACATCATGCCTCATGCTATCAACACCTGGCAAAATAGCCAGCAGCATCGTTTCATCCTTGTCCATCCCACTCTCGCTTCCTGCACTTGACACCCCTTCTCTGTGAACTGACTAGACTAAATCCATATATCTATCTGCCCCACCACCTCCTTTGACCTTCTCTGCTCACTTTCTTCCAGACTTCCCTGTCAATCCGCCTGCCTCTTTGCTGTCTGAAGCCTTGCAAATTGAGCGAACACGAGTTCAGGTTGCTGGAAGAGAGTGGCTCAAATCTGGCTCTCCTGATGACCTCTTGCGCTCTTAGTGGCTCCTCACCTTCTTATCGACGTTCATTTCAGCTGCTACCTCAGCCGTCCTCGTCTAATTCCAATCCTGTGCTTCTAACCTCGGCAGATAATTCCCCTTTATATCTCTCCTCGCCCCAATCCTCTCATGCCTGCCTTCACTCCTCCCACTGAGGGGTTCTGTAACCTGCCTTGACGAGAAGTTGGACAATATTCGAAGCGCTTTCTCTCAAAACTGGCCCTGTCCTAAATTCCTCCTACTACTTCCTCGGCTGGCCTCACTGACTTTGGTTTAAATTATCTATCTCCCTTCTCCGCAGATGAGGTCCTGAAAGTGATCCACAGTCTTGCCACCTCTCCTGATCGCTATCATCAGCACCTCTCTGAAGGCAGAGCCGATTGCAATCTGCCTTCAAGTTGGCTGAAGTGCTGCTGTGGGACCGCTTCACAATGATGGAACTTCACAAGCCTTAAGAAACGTAATCGATATCAATGATATGCCTAAAAATACTATTTACATTGCTCGTAGTACATCATTAGAATTGACATTTTATATGAGTCATAAGAGAGGAAAAGCAATGATAGGATTTATACTGTATGTCATTATCTCACTTCTGTTTGAGGATTGAGAAGATGGAAATTGCTGCAGTCATGCTGTAACAGGAGCGGGATCCAAAATGACATCGATATTTGATGCTACTCTTGATACCATGGGGGAAAAGATGACACAGCAAGATGGCTAGTGAACATGTAATATGATAAACGTGTTATTTTCTCTTTAAATCAGGCCTTTTAAAAAATAATATGCAGGGTTTCCGCCATCTTAAATGAGCTCAGGTTGGTAGTTCTTAACAGAAAGGGTTCCGTGCAGCAAGCGTTTCATCTTGTCGACTGAGTTAGAGTTAGTTCTGTCATAGGTTGGACAGGCAGAAAGCTTTTTAAGTCAGTCTCATACATCTGTCATGGTTCACAGTGAAAGGATGTTATGGAAACATATGTTGGGCATGTATATTGAAACAGACATGTTACGGATGAATACTGCATGGAAGGCAGTCGACGGAGCGATGGAGCGAGAAAGACAGATTCAGTTCACGCGCATTTTAAAGCTACTTCATATGCAAACTGTTAGGAAAATAAAACCATTCCAGTAAAGTTTTAGAGTTTTAATAACCAAATTTGAATGTATTATAGAACAGCGTTAGTTAACTCTCTTCATTCAGACTTATCTTCTCTCAGTTTTCTTGTCAGCAACACATTTTAGTTTAAAAGAATTTTATTGCCAACCTGCTGGTTTTACAGTGGAAACCCTGATGTGGGATCTTAGGCATGGGTTATGAGTTTTAACTTTTTCGAACAATGATTCAGTGAGAAACATTCAAAGGAGTTCATGCGGTTATGGTTTTCGTCTGAATATATATATTTTCCCTTTGTTTTTACTGACACCTGTAATAACCTGTACTACCTGGTGGTAAGGCCTGATTACAGGCCTTTGTAGAATTGCTGTTATTATAAAAACATCTGCAAACAACCAGCAGCTCTTTGATCAACCGTTGAATATTTGAATGAAATGCCCATCCCTAATGTGTGTGTCAAACAGTATGCTGTGTGATGTGAACAGTGCAGTCCGTTGGCGGCCTTTAAATAAGATTTAAGCAGCAGTAACGTGCAGAAATTATGCTTCTATTCTGAGTAACCTTTAGCTCATATACAAGTGTTGCCCATCTACAGAATCATGGGCAACTGAGGCCTTGCAAAAATGAACTACAGCTTGCAAGAACAAACAATAGACTGACTTGGATTACTATCGAAGATCTTTGGGTTAGCCGGCCTCATTCCCCTAACCTCAGCAGAGCGCTTTAGCATCTTCCAGCTAATTGTTTTAGTTTTCTGTCCTGTTACTGCTTTGGTTCTATCTCACCACTCCCATTTCCAGACACAACTGGCGGCCAACTGCAGCGACAGAGCGCGCTGTGGACCCACTGAATGATAAGCTGGTTTGGTATAGTGGAGCATTTAGCTCCCGAAAAGCCGGATTCCCTCACAAACTGGTGGACACCGACAAGTGGACACAAAGCATGATTAGGAACGATGTATAATGTGGGCTGGATGTGTAAATGGTCAACTGTCTGTATGAAGCGTTGTGGCTTGATGGTTAACATTAAAGTGTGCGTCGTATTTTTGAATATGCTCTACAGAGACTCCGTGACCCCTCAGAAATCAACGTATAATTGAATTGACTTTCAGAGGGAGTTACAACCTTTGAACACTGTAAGCCTCACAAAGGTGGTATGTATTGCGTGGCTGTTGCGTTATATTGCATTATATATTTCAGGTGTTCATGTTCTTTCGCCCACTCCCCCAGAGCCTATCGATGTTAATGGACTCACTCCGAGAGACTGATGAAAGAAATCAGTTTGAATCGAGCACATATGCAGGTGCGAAGTTTAGGGTTCTAAAAACAGCGAGGATAATAGCATCGTTTTGTGCAACTGTCACTATCATCGCAACAGGGGAAGCATATTTAGAAAATAATCTCGCAACAATTACTCCTCAAAACTAGACAGCGATCTGGAAGCTGACTTTATTTTAAGGACCGGTGGCAGATTGAGGTGTAATGTTCCCATCTCAAACAAAAAACAACTGATCTCAGCAGAAAAACGCCCGAGAGAGAGAGAGCGAGAGAGAGAGAGAGAGACGGAGACACATTGCTTATATAAGACGTGGTGAGCAAATCATACACCCATCCAAGCAGAAGTCTACAGGGAATGTCAGTAGCCTACGGTAACCAGGGGCTGAACCATAACCGACCGACCCTAACAGGGAGCACCAGGAGCAACCGGTGCCAGTTAGTCTGGCGGAGGGATGGATCGCATGCCCGTACACACAAACAACCACACTCTCCATCTTCTGGACAAAACTGAATACCTATACACAGTCGGTAATAGAGGCTCATTCGAAGCGGAAAGAAAACTAAAAAGGCAGAAAGCGTCAGCATTCTTGTTGTTAGACATGCTGCGTCACCTCCCTGACATGCTGCTCATGTGAAGCTTTGTGAAAATTAACTACCTCCAGAATTAAAAATCACACTTTTGTCAAGATCTGAATAACTTTCCTGCTCATGTGAAGCACGGCACAGCCCAAAACGGAGTGCAAAGACACCTCACCTTGTGATAAACAGCGGCCACTGATTTTCCACTATATTCTTGTTTCCCTCTTCTTCGCTTCTCATCCTGCCTCCTCTCCTTTGAGAGACAGACTAGGCTTTCATAAGAGGCATAACTGGCTTGACACTTTAATGTCTTGAACGCCTTCTCTGTTGATGTTCGTTTCCTCATCTGACACAGTAGCTTCTCTCCCCGGCGTGCAACGAATTTGATCATGTATTTTTACATTTGCGCACGTTTAAGTGATCACAAAAACACTGCTTTAGCTATCATCAGACTGTTTGTAGCTCGTAGTAAACTGTTAAAACAGACTGCAGCCATTTATAGATATGAAGCATGCTGCACGCACTTAAGCTCATTGACACACGTATGAAAATGCATGCTCATTACCACGCTCTGCTCCACAGTTTGACTCTTCATTAACGCATTTTTCTGTCGTGCTTCTTTTCTTTTTCAACACAATCCCAAAATGTTCAGTTCAATGTCGTACATATTCCCAATCACCTGCCGTCATCCATTTGAACTGTTTCGTCTTTTTAGGGTAAGGGTTGAAAGCATGGGTTGGTTTTTGCTATCTCTAATGCAGAAAGTGCGAATTCAGCCGGGCTTCACACCAAACATGACAGTAAAATGTACATAAAAAAAAGAGAGAGATGTATAACAGGCGCCAACAAATTGGGCCGAAGCAAGTGTCTGTGAATATAACCATGGAAACTGTATGTGTGCACTGCACTGTGCAATACTGGGACCATCTGTAGAGGGAAGTGGAAGATACACTGCATGGCAGTAGATAAAAGAGACTGGCTGACAAGGTGGGAGTTAAGGTGGGCTGTATGCTGTGCAGAATAAATGGGAGTCTGGACTTAAATACTGAGACAGCGTCTGGTTCCTTAACTTTTGGTGGGAAGCTTGTCCGCATCGAGGGGCTCCTTTTGTCAGAGGTTTTTGTGTTCCCAAGCTGTTTTTTTTCTTTCTTTTGAATGCAGGCACCAGTTAATCCTGCAAGTCCATAATCGATATGTGCATTTGCAGAAAGTCAGTGAGGAGACAGACTGAGAGAGACTGGATTATGTTTGTGTGTTTCTGCTTTGTGTGTAGGGGGCTGCGTATTTGTGGATGGCTGATTTTTGCGTTTGGGTGTGTGTGTGGTGTTTGGGAGGCCTTTGCACTGCAGCAGTTGGTTCTCTCTCTTCTTTTGTCCATTGCTAGAGAAAAGATAGAATAAGTAATCCAGACATGATTTAAGACGTAAATAGACTTTTGGGATAATATGCGCTACAGTTCGCTAACCTCTTGGGTAACAACATGTACGTAACTGACGGGTGGTGTCTTGCGTAACAGAATAAAAAATAATTTTTGGGAGTTTCCCCTTCATTCCACCACAGTAAGAGCATTATCACCACGACTGGATGATAGATAGATCAGACTAGGGGTGTTAGAAAAAACCCCCCCAAAAAACACATGCAAGTGCCCTCTTTGAAGCCCCAATGGTAGATAAAACACGACAAAGTGACCTCAATGGTGCCCCACCACATACAGCTGGTACCCTTTTTAATTTTTCTTGCCCCTGCCCCTCAAACACTCTGATTACACCACTGAAGAAAAAAAAGTAGTAGCCTTGACAATCATGTATCCAGTAACAGAATATAACCTGCTTATAGTAATTGAACCAACACTGAGGCCAACAAGAAAGGACGTGGGATAATTAACAAAAATGATCCCCTGCCAGCACCGCTACAAAACAGCTACAACAAAAACACAGGACCATGTATGCAAGTGATTTATCAGTCGGGTATTAGCAAGACCAGCGGCGGACGAGAGGAGAGGTGCCTACAAGCCGAAGAGAACACAGACCAACGGCATCAAAGGCTACACTTGAGTCCAAGAAAACACAGACTAATGCCGAGCCGCGGTCAAACAGCAGCTCGTTTGTTACTTTCATTCGAGCTGCCTCAGCGCTGCTGTACATTGCAGTCTGAGGCAGATTCGTGGAGGTGATAGATATAGAGAAAGTAAGTGGGCCCGAGGTTGCAATTACGTGTGTCATTTTTCAGATTTCAGTGTTGCTGATGAGCTTTTTTCAATCGCGGTTTCAAAACTTTTTCCGCACAAAAAAATTGTAACTTTTCTCCAGGAAAGAACATACGGAGAACGGAGAACTATCCAGCATATCAATTAAGAGTTTCCTGCCCAGAGTGGACAATTGTTCTTTTAATAGGTTTCTGGGGACTATAAAAAAGGGTGGTATCATTTTCATACCACGATTTGCACATTTCCTGACTTTTGAAATGAAAGAAAATCGAATAACACCTAAATTGAGTTTGCTGAGAATGATCCCTTAAAGTTAAATAAAGTTGTTTTAATGTGGGCCGGCCGAGGGAAAATCACACGAAAGCAGCATTTTTCATCGACACAGTCCGGAGAGCTTTGGGTTTTGTGAAAAACAAACAAAATAAAGTCAATTCCAGCTTCTTAAATGTGAATATTTTTTGTTTTCTATATTGCGCGAGGCCGCAAGGTTTGCCAAGGAGTGTGGCCGTAATTCGACTCCGCGAGGAGATGTCTAGCTGTTTTTGCGACAACTAAAGCTGACTATTTGTCACAGGACAGCCGACCATCTCCAGCTGTTTCTGTTGTGACAAAACCAGGTGTCATCTTAAGTAGACCTGTGGTCATTTCCAGCTCTTTCGGTGGTATGCAGTTTGAGGGTGAGCCCTGATGTTTTCCTAACCCTAACCACTTGGATTTTGTGCCTAAACCCAAGCAAACTATAAGAACAGCATAAATACAAGATGGAAATAGAACCTTTAACCTAAACAAAAGCAAAGTAGAACCATAAAGAAAAGGTTTGCATTTTCGGAGAGGTATTGTGTTAAGATTTATTCCGGTTGTCGGGTCTTATCTATGACAGCAAACCGAATATCTTCAGGTTGTGGACAAAACAAGACATATGAGGATCTCATATTGGTCTTTGGGAAAACACTGAACACAGAACAAAACCTTAGACCGCAAGACATGTTCCACAATGTGGTGCCTTTTAAACATTTACAGTAAATTACAGTGATTTTACAACAGCACTGAGAATGTATTCAATTATCGGGGCGGACAAAAGAGTAATGCCGCAAATTATAAGATGCATGTACAGTGCTCTTAACAGGAGCTCTCCTTTCAGCAGCACAATACAAGCCAAAGACCATCAACATAATAACAGTATTTTTCTGATCCTACTGCTGTCCCTCTCCTGCTGTTTACTCAAAGTTGTATTTCCTGGCATTTAGAGTCTCAGAGGAAGTCCAGTGTTTCATATTGGAATCTTCAAAAGAATTGGTTTCGACTATTTACCCCGTCGGAGGAGGGACGTGCATTTCATTCTCGCTAGTTTAAAGGTAATAACAAGCACCAGAGATCCCTTCAATCAGACTCTGACACTTCTCTGAGCCCGCCTAAATTGAGACACTGACCTTTGTGATGAACAGACAGCATTATTGAACCACTATTAGCTCTCAAACCGTCTTCATTCTTGCAGGAAGAAAAGTTCCAGCAGGTTGTTTAGTAGTGACCAGCATGTCAAGCAGAGAGGTCTCTATGATTGTTTTTTTCCGCAAACCGCAAACCGGAGGTGTGCAAGAGGAGTTTTTAAATGTCCAGTATTAAATTATCATTCAACAGAGATGCCGCAGTGTTCATCTTTGTTGTTAAATGTCCATTTTAGCAGAAAGTATCAACATGTGGTGACATTTAGATGGTTTTTGTTGAGAATGGAGCAATAAGTACATGTTGCAGCACAAAAGAGATACAGACTGTACAATTATATCTTAATGGACTTCTAACTCATAAAAATGCTAAAATGTTAAATAGACCCAACAATATGTTTTCTTGGGCAAAGGATCAAATTTGTCTTTATCTATTTATGCTGTATGAAGCTAAATATCTAATATGAATATAAATGTGGAAAGGTTGCTGGTGCTGCCAATGCCGCTGAGAGTCAAACTCGGAATTTGTAGGCGCAAGCAGAGACGAAGCCTCAGCTCATTGTTTTTCTCTGACTCCCAGCGGCTCTCCTCAACACCCCCATATGTTCTGCGTATAGCATGCCATGTAACACCATGGCCAACAGCTCCTTTTGCATCCTGGTGGTATGCTACTCGGGTAGCTCTGATTGGCAGAGAGCCAAGGTAAGCAAGTGTGGAGTGAAGCGAGTCAAAGACATAACTTTTCAAGAGCTTAACGCCGGTGGATACTTAATGCTACATATAACAAGTGGCGAGAAGAAAGGACCCCAAAGCTCATGTTGTTTGTTTCAATGGCACAGTGTATCAAACCTCTGCTGGTCTGAGTTTATCTCTGTCTTTCCTCAGTCTTCTGTGTGTGGACGGCAATGAACAATGTGAAAAACCATCCTCTTGCTCTCACAAAGTGAAATGAAGAGAGTAATGTTGTCCGACATAGTGCAAAACAAATGTCTCTTGGAGGGAATCACCACTTTGGCCAGTATGTCTTGTATAACCGTCAAACTGAAGACAGAGGGTTTTGAATTGTTTTCATATTCTAGCTTGTTAGGTTGCAAATGCGTCAATGCCGCTCACTTCACTCATGGCCCACTCCTTGCTGCTGCCAAGGCACTCCAACATGCAATGCTGCTTTTGGGTTTTGGGCCTCATTCCATTTCCAATTTTCACCCCTGCCCTTCATCCTCAAGCTCCCCCCCTTTTCCTCTCAAAACAAAGTTACAAGGGGGAGTGGTTCCCTATGAAATGGGACAGCCCGTCATTCTTTCACACTTCACCTTACCCCTCTATCCCAACAAGACACCCCACCCCTAGGCATGAACCTGCAACATGTAGGGGTACGCCAGAGTGGTGTAGTGGTAAATGGCGGGGGAAGTTTGCAACCAACTGGACACCCCTTGCCTCACCCTCCTCTACAATGGCTGTTAAAAATGCCAAAAATGTCCAAAACTGCATTGGCAAAGGCTCATTCTCAGGCAACAAAACACATTTCTTGGTTTAAGGGGATATGCATATATAAACAATATATTGGACCTTTAAGTTGTTAAAGTAATGTCACACTGCTGTACTACAGCCATCGGAAGTGCTTGTCATATGGTCTGAAAAACCCCCAAACCTTTCAGACACTGCATTAGGAAGAACTGTGTCTTACCGTACCAGTTCTGTCAGTTTTCTGACCATCAGTCGTCTACAGGACTATTTATGTCACCTGCAAGCAAGACAGGACTTCCAGGAGAAACTGTGCTGAAAAATGGACCATTATCCCCCATAATCAAACGATGCCGGATCTCCCTGTTCTCCAGCGGCCTGTCACGCTGCCTTTGAGCGTCGGCATTCAGAACAACCACAAACACTTCTGACCGCGGTCAGTGCTCGGACCACACGAGTGTACTCCAGCCATTATTAGACCACTTCCACCGCAATTTGTCCATCCCAACAATCAAACGTGAAATCCTAATGAGAGGCATGGCTGGGAGTGACGGTTAGGACAGATTATCTGGTGGTGTGAAGGCTTTACAGATTTATCCATCCATCTTAATCACCCTAATTGACTTGTTGACCGTCCTGAGCCACCCTGATAATATGAGAATCGCTGGCTATCAGCGACTACACAAGTCCTTTCAAGGGGATCAGTGTTTCTCACCTGCCACGGCAAATTCTGTTTAGTACGTTTTTTTTCCCTCCCTTTTATCGCCGCGGGTTAATGCACGCCGCATCGACACGCATGTTAATGAGATCGCTCGGGACGGCGTGAGATTAGAGGCCTTGACATCAGCGAGACATCAGGGGATGATCTCGCTTGCATCGTCGCGTGCGATAGTGCTTTTCTTAATCTCGGGAGGAGGAGGAGCGAGGCAGGGATATCTGCGAAGTTTTTGATGCGAGTCGTTTTGACGATGTCAAGAGGATTTTAAAAGTTTCCTCTAGTGTCCCTGTTCTCAACCCTACCGTGACTGTACAGCGTGCACTCCCTCCTCATCGCCATTACTCATCGCATCCCTCGTTTTTTGCCACACGGTCGCTAATTATTTTGTTTTACAAGAAAACTTTTATTAAAGTTATTAGCTGAGGCGAAATGGATTAGTATGCCATCTTTCTCCAGCCTGTCTATGGATTTGTGCGTCAGCTAAGGTAATTGGATCATTGATCTCTTCCTTCATTCCTGAATTTGTCTCCCCGCATGGAGTAAAACCATTCTCTCTCTCGAAAAGTTGAGCCTGCATTATGCATTAGGTGTTTGTCATAACTCAGTTCGGCCTCATCAAGCTTACCTCGACGCTCACATACAGACATATTATTACCATCACTATGACTTTATATCAACTTTAGTCTTCCTGAGAGCTACGTCTACCTCTGACTCCGACATAGATCACAGGAACATTTAGCTGATCTTATATTGATCCAGAAAGTGAGACGTATTTGTTTACAAACGGGTAAAAAGATGAATTGTGCAAACCGCTTTCCGTGCCGCCCTGCTGGGTTCCTGCTAACATAGTTTAAGACATTCAAACTTAGCCAAACTTTCACTATTTATAGACAAACACCGGACCAGAATTTCACTCGGCTCCAAGTATTCAGCGAGAGTTTTCAGGGGGGTGTGTGTGCACTCATTTGCACACATTTGCATGTCATTAGCACTTCAAACCTACAAACTTGAAAGGCTCCCCTTGTCAAGACATTCTAATCTTCCTCTCTCTCCCTGTCTCCCTCTCTTTCTCTCCACCGCACCCGTTCCCAGGTTCCCTGCTCTCTCACACGAGCGGTGATTGAGGAAGCTCGAGACATCAATTAGAAAGTTTAACCTTCTGTTCGGAATGACGACAGCTTCCGGGGTGTTGAAATCTGTGATGAGCTTGTATTGGAACTTTACAGCTTGTGCCACACAGACGTGGCAGGAAAAAAAGCATTCACGCGCTTGAACAAAAAAAAACGGAGAGCTTTCTTAAAAAAGAACACGAAAAAGAGAAAAGACATTTGAATCTTGTCTTGAGCCTTCTGGTGATTTGACCAATACATAAGAGTTAGGGTTGCTTAGTAGAAGCAAGGTGATTAAATAGCACTTTGAGATTACCTTATGAAAAGTGCTTTACAAATAAAATGTATTATTATTATTATTATTATTAAATGTAATGATCTGAGGGTGCTTCTTAGTTTGTACGCATTTACAGGGTTAGGTAATAAAGAATACAGATGCACACTATGCATATTTACATTTAGTTTGTGATCCCCTATAGGTGCACATGAACTCCAGTTTTGGAACCTTTTTGAAATAAAAAATACAAATATATGTTTACAATTATTTATTATTTTATAGGTACCAGCCATCTAAACCCAGTAATCCCTGGCAATAATATCACCTGAAAAAAAAATCCAATCCATATTGTGCATCCCTAGAAACAGATTATGTGTGATCAGGATAGTGTAATCAGATTACAAAGAATTAAGTGATCACTGTATAGTCAAAAGCTTACACGAAAAAAATATTAGATTACATTAGACCCTCGCCAAAAAGCAACCCAGGCTTTTTTTGTGAACGTATATGAGTCAAACCTTTGTGTAAAAGCATAATTACGACCAAAGAGGCGCTATTAAGATTTACCGTAGTTTCGTTTTCGGGCAAGCTAATCTTCAATGGGGTGCAGGGGCATTCTTACGCCAGCTTCAAATTGCTATTTTTAAAACACTAGGAAGTCTCAACACAACATCAAACAGAACATTGTTTGTATACACAGGGATTACTTGATTACATTTCTGATTATGTCTTCGTAATATGGCAATTTCATGATAACTAATGCTCTATGAAAGCTCTTATTTGTTTGGACCAACCGTACATGCTCTTGTAATTGTAAGATTGAAAATGAGGTGTGTTCACAAAATGGTGCAAATGCAGGTTTAACTTTACTGTAATACTAGTGGCATGAGGTTAGTATGTTGTTATGCAACTGCTGCAATCTAAAACACATAGTGAGTCTTTACAGTAATGTTGGGTCTGACGTTCGGGTGTCGGGTTCTTCAGCTAGTTGGCGCTGTTCGTGCTGTTGCGAGCTCATCAGTGTGACAACAGAGGGAAGGAGAAGAGACGAGAAGAGAGAGGAGCCGACTGTACAGCACTGTGTCTCGGAGCTCACTGAAAGTTATGAGGGAAACCCAGAGAGCGTGTTGGCACTGATTTATTCCTTGGCAGGCACACACATGTCAATTTACAAGATGCTAAATATTTGGTTTGCGTTGAAAATGTTTTGACATATATAAAATTCAATCAGGCTGCTTTATTCCAGGAGGTGCAGATCATTTTCCACCCCTAGTACGACTGGAGTATACAGAACGCCGAGACGTCACAAGGGTTAAACAGAAAAAAGAATATAGGTGGAACTACTTTTTTTTAGTATAAGGTGCAATATTTCTATTGTTTGAGTTTGTTCCATGTACTTTGAAAGTAATCCGACCCAGTCCTTTTGTATCCTGAACATTATAAACCAAAAAAATGTCTGCCTTGAATCAAAGTTCCCCCATCCTGAACGCCACGCTGGTGTTGTTCCAACAGCGTCTGTGTTTGTGGTCCCGTGTCTTGCTTTACTTCTCCCTTTATTAGCGTTCATTACCTATCATGTTTTAATACCAATTAACTCAATAGACTGGAGTCGCTGATTTTTAAAAAAAAAATTTTTTGAAGATGGCTTTCACGTAATCTTTCCCTCTTGCTCTCTGTTGCATTACTTTACAATCAAGCATTCAAGGACACATAATTATTTTTAATTCGCTGTATCCAGCAGGCTCATGCTCTGATGAACTCTTTCAACAATGTTAACACACAATTAATTAAGCCATTTCATTATTTAAAATGTAGGAAAAAAAAAAGATTTAAGTAAATAGCGGCAACCAGGGATCCCGTCGAACATTAAATCAGCACAGACGTACTGGAGTTTGGATTAATTATACAGCTCGGGATGATCTATGAGTACTGTTGTGTTTTGAAGTCTGGCGCTGCCTGCGAGAGAAATAAGTGAGTCGGGGCGTGTGAACGACCGGCTGATCTGCTATGCCCTTTTCTCCCCAAAAAAATCACAGTATTATACAAGCTTAGGTTTTTGACATAATGACAACATCTAATTACAAATGGCAGGACCTTTCATAAACCGAGGCTCCGCTAAGATTAATAGAAAACAGCAGTGACAAGTGGTAGACTGGCACACTTTTGCAAAAATATCAACAAAGCTTCAATGCCATCCCGCATCCAGAAAAAACCCCCAAAGGCATTTCAAAACATGTAATCACTGTCATGTTATTCCCTGTAAAATGTTCATATCCACTGAGCTGTTTTGGAAAAATGCCGACTTTGACGACATCACTCCATTTTCAAACTTAAGATGTTTTTTAGACAGCTTCCTCAACTGAAAACAACTTCGAGGTGCAGGCGGAAAGAATAGACGCGGCGCCTGGAGACGTCTTTAAAGGACTTTCTGTGGCGTCAGCCAACAAAAGTGTAAACACGCCTCATTATATTGCAGTGTATTAATTTTGAGTTGCCTTTTTCATCACAAAGATGATGAACAGAAATCTTTTCAAAATAAAATTTGATCAGGTTTCTGTAGTGCTGGTCAAAGTGCATCGACGATTAAGGCTTGATGTGCTCATAACGTCCGTCTTTATTTGTGTTGCGATGACATGAGCGCCGGCGACAGGGACCTCAGTGTCTCTCTGCATTCGGCTCAAGGAAATTTGGGGGGCATCAAGTTCGACAGTGATAGATCCTGCTGTACTCGCCGCAGCGGGGGGAAAGTACGCTCGTGGCTCACTGCACATACTAAATTAAGCAGAAGAAGAAGACAATCACCAATAAAAAACAAAGGCATACTGACAGATAACCAGTGCGGGGGTAGACCCAGAGATGCCGAGCCAATTCCCCAGTTCATTATTTTCCGAGCCGATGGCGGTGCAGGGGTCAGGCAGAGCACGGGCCATTAGCCACAGTGTCCGTCTCATCAGAGATCGTTTGCAACAGGTGACCGAGGAATTATCAAGGATTCGCTCAGAGTTTATTTCTATCAATGAGGCTCACAATTTCCCACCCACAGTAAGTGATTTAAGAAGTTAAAACAGCACTATAGGACGTTGCGATCGGTTGTGTTTGGACATAATGCAACTTGTGGACAGTCTGGACCAACATAACACATCTTCTCTTGTGAAAATGGCTCACTGAAATGTATCTCAGAAGCAATCCAGTAGTGATTCAGGAGTTTCCCCGAGGCGACGGGGTGTGCTGCATCTCAACTCTACGCAAATGAGGAGCTGCCTCGTCTCTGGAAAAGCAGCATGACGCTACCAGAATGCATTGCACAGCTGCTTACATTGACAGGGAATGGGCAGCGTGGACATTTGTCGATGCTTGTTCTTTATTTAGCGCTGCACGTCTTCCGTACGGATCAATCGGTGTGGGTGCTGACTTAGCTTTAGCCTCGGACATTTAGCACAATATTATTTATAAAGCCGTGAAGCGCATATTTAAGTCCCTTTTGACTGATTCATTTTAGCATGCGAGAGAGCATGGTTTCAACCGATGCACAAAGCTAATGGTGTTGTAATTAGCTTGCTCCAGCCAATAAATCTGCTCGCGACAGTTGTCATGTCGCCCCGTGGGAGAGTTTCGAGGGGAAAAATCTGTAACATTGTAACCTGCCTAGTCCCATTTGTGGATGAAAAAAACATGACTGGCAACAGTACTAAAGAAAAGCCGTGCTTAGCAAATGGTAAATTAATTGCTGCTATCCTTTTTCCTCCCCCCCCAGCCGTGGAAGCTACAGCACATGCAGTTACAGCACGACCCGCTCTTTCAGCTTTGACTTTCCATACAAGCGCATTCATGCAGCATAAAGAATCGCTCTATAGACGACGCGCCCTCCCCTCCAAACCTCGCGACACCCCGCCATGTATGTCAAGTACTCTGTCATGACATGCACAAAAACATAGATACATTGTACGGCTTTCTAAAAGGGGCTCCCTGAACTGAGATTTGCATATAGATAAGATGGCTTAGGCTCGGAGTGACTCATGCATGACAGACTTCTTGATTCAAAGTCCGCCAGTACCATCAAAGTGTGCGAGTCCGGCGTGCTGGTTATAAAGTCCCATGTGGTCGTTGTCATGTAATCGTTTGGTTTTCAAGAAGAGGAATGATTACATTTAAAAAGTTACACGATTAAGATCATCTCAAAACACAGCCAGCACTTAAAGGGGCACGATGTAGTTTTTGGAGAACTCGAAATTTAGATATTTACAATATTGTGAGGTAATAATACAAACACAGAAATATTTATTGAATAACTAGTCGTTCTCAGAGGAAAAGTAGGTCCCAAGAACACTGTTTGATGCTAGAAAGGTGGCAGGGTCCGCGACATATAAACACAGTCAAACAGTATGAAGTTGTCCCTTAAGGTAATTTGTTTATTCAGTTTATTGATGAATGCTGTGAGTTTTTGTATTGTATATTGTGCATTTGTTTGTATTAATAGAAATGAGTAATATGTTGTAAGGTCAAGGCATTTGTCTCAGCAGCTCATGATGTCATTTAATTATTTAAATTGGCTCCATTTTGGGCTAAAGGGCACCGCTAGCTCTGAATTAGCGCTGATTAGCTGAAAAGCTTGAGAGTCTTTCTTGCTTTAGCCTTTACCGGGTATAAATAAGAAAATCCATATGGAAACACCTCCCGCTTGTTATTTAAAGAAGAGTTCACATTAGTTTAATAGTATATATCACCTCGTTCAGCAGTCGCACTCGCTCTCCCGCCCTCGCTCTATTAGTCGACATCCATCAGTATTGACGAATGAATATTTATCCCCAGTTTGTTTGTTGTTTTCCACGAGAACACACTTTAAACCAGTCTGTCGCTCGCTAATTGATCTCAGCCAGAGACAGGTTGAGGTGGAACAATGGGATTTCTTCTCTGCCTCTCCGTCTCCTTTCATTTGCTGCTTTACTTAATCAGATTCTAATTCAATTCAAGGCGCAGTTCTATCAATAAACATGGACAGTTCTCCTGACGCGCTGCTGCAGCAAACCCTCGTGTGGAAACACGTCAAGGAGAACGAAGATATCAGGGAAAATAAAGGGATCGCGGCAGATCATTTGATGATGAAATATCACCTCGGTTAAGCGCCGCCAACTGCACCTATTCCTCCTGTTTTTTTTTCCTCTCGCCGCGTCTTCCATCTCTTGTTCGAGCAGGTCTCTTCTTTCCTGATTTTGCCCGATCTGCTGGCTTGTGTTTCCCAACAAACTGATCTGTTTATCTTATATGACACCGTTCAGAGGATAAAATGTACAAGCGGCGGCTCAGATAAAGCCCGCAAAAATGCTGCGAGAGAGGCGGCCCGAGTATTGCTGTACTTCGCTTTCTGACAGGGATGAAAAATGAGGAAGACGAACACAAATACAAACGTACGGGAAAAGAGGCTCATTATTTTCATTTTTCCCCCGATAGGTGCTAATTAGTTCTCTTTGAATTCCACAGCAAGTCCACGGGAAAAAAAAACACAACATCTACATGTAAACAGAGGCTGCTTTACATTACACACCATATGCAGCACGCTATTTATCACCTCGCTGTCAATGTGCTCCGATGGAGCGGCAACCACAAAACTCCTGAGCAAAATATGAAAAGGGCTGAATGTGAAAAAAAGGGGCTGATTTCACATGAAGTTTCTACCTGTGATGATGAAATCAGCGGAGCTCCCTCTGGTGGAGCACAGATGACAAGGTTTTTTTTTAAAGGTCTACACTGCACTTGAACTCCTGATATGGGACGCTCTATAATCTGATACCCCTGAGATGAGTGTAAGCTACGACCTCATCCTCCATTTTCCCTACACGAGCCAAAATCAGATCAAATTTAATCATCGCAACCGACGCAGAACCCGCTCCTCCTCTGTCTGCAGTTTTCATACTAACGACAGAGCAAGCAGACACGGCAGGCGGCGCTTGAGACAAACCTCCGGAGACCCTGCCCATCTGCATGTGGTGGCTGCAGAGATATCAAAGTCTGCTGTCTGAGTGTTTTCCCGTACTCAAATAATGTAATGATGCAGCTATACGGTCTCTGAAAAATAATTCAGTCTAAACATCGGTAATGAGAAGCAGCTGTTATCCTTCAGCGGCAGAGCTCACAGTGAAACGACAGGGACGGTGCTGCGAGCGATCGGCTGAGGCTGCGTGTGTTGCCGCGGTGTCTATGTGGCGGTTACACTCAAACGCTCGCTTGTTACTTTATTGGAAGTCTTAGTGTGCATTTGATGTACGGAGGAAAAAGAGGGGAGTTTGGCTTATCTATATATACGATGCGCGTGGGTGTGTCTTGTGATCTTCTCTGGCACTGTAAATTTGACTGAGCGCGGTTCTCTCTAGGAAAGTGACTTTGGAAATAAAAATGCATTGATTAAAATGTTTTGCACTCCGCGGTGGTTAAAGGGAGACAAGACAGAGACCTGCTGAGTTGTTTCAAATCTAAAGTCAGACCAAAATGTCCGACTTCCATCGGATGTATCGAGCACATTTTCTTAAAATAGACTCAAACCATTTTTTGGACACGTATCTAGGAACAGCCTCTAGCGGTAGGGATCTGGATGAGTATTTCCCATGGCAGTCTTTGACTGACATTCTGGAGCCAGCCAGAGATGGAGAGACTGGATATGCTGCCACCACTCAGCCCTCCTGCCAATTTGTCCCAGGGGGCGGTCCCCCTGCGGCCCAGAGAACATTTCCTCCATAGACCATCATTATGTATATGTATAAAAAGATGTCTGGAACAGCAAAAAAATTAAAAAAAAGAGTCAATTATTGCTATTTTTATCATGAAATTTTAAACTATGAAGGCTTAATACTGGAAGAATGTGCAAGTGCAGTGGGCCACACAATGTGAAAGCAAACCAGGAAGTGTGAAAACTTTTTTTGATCCAAAAGCTAGGCTAATCAAGCAATTTTCATTAAGGAACAAATGGGCACCATTTTGTGTTCCCAGCTCATATAATAGGCCTCCATTATTACAAGAGATACACTGTCCACTGTGGTGTGCTTCTGATTAGGTAACTTTTATGTAGCCAGGTAACTTTAATGGAGCTGACAGATGTTTATACAAGCCATTTTCCCTCCTTTATCAACAAGCATTGCATGGGTTATCAACTGCTGGGTATTCAAACTGTCTTTACAACACTAAGTTTGTGGGAAGCGTGTGGGACTGGTTAACAAGCCTTGTTAGCGAGGTAGGCTAACTAGCTCGGGGAATGGAAGTTCCACTGTGAAAGTGAAAGTTGGTTAGCTAGCCTCCTAACGTTAGCACTGAGTCCGACTACATTTCATTCTGTTCCATCCTGCATCACGTTTTTTTTTCAAACCCTGCCCAGTAACAGGCAATTCATGGGATATAACACTGAAAAGGAGGTCTAGGCAGCTAAAACCCGGATGCAGTGAACTCTCGCTACAGTTAGCTCGTTAGCTTAGTTAGCTGTGGTGGTGTTCACTCTGCTGGCACAGGACTGCTGGGTGGAAGAGGTTGTTTTTTTTTTAGGCCTGGGGAAAGCTGGTCAGCATGCCAACCTCAGTAGGTATCTTTGCTACTTAAGACATAGATGTCTTTGATCTAATATCAAAACTATTCATTCTTCACATTCCTGTTAATATTTGAGTACATTTTTGAATGTGTTTAAACTAAAATTCTTACATGTTGCAACTTTGAAGTGATATCACGGCTTACACAGTCGGCTTACAAACACCAAGGACATTTATACTATATAATCATTATCATGGGCACAGACCTCTTACCTAACACATGTAAGACTGTACAGAACAGAAGCATGCATTGCTTGCCAATGAAATCAAAAGAGCAATTCAATGTACTTTTCTCACTAGGGCGATATGCAAAACAGTAAAATCATAGACCAACATTGTGTGGGAGCTCTTAATTATCTGCATGCACGGTGGATTTTCTTGACAACATGTCTGTCCCATGCTTATTAAGACTTGAAAAACAAGGCAGCAGCCTTTGTTAGCTGGATGTGGTCATGTGATTCTTTCATCTGCACTGTTTGTCTTACGGGCCCACAGAATGTAAAATACAATGCTGAGGGCAAAAGCGTGGACGGAGAAAATTAGTCATGCATTCACAGTGGCATGCATGTATTATTAGTAGGTAAAGGAATAGCGAAGATGTTTGGCGTGCAGATGTTTTTTTGAAGAAATCTGCTCTTACATTGTACGGCAAAAAAAGGAGATACGCAATTGCTTTCGGTTATTTAGCTCAATGTGCCAGCTGTACTGAGGTCCAAGGAAAGTTGATGGGCCTGTCATGGGATGCTGCCAACAGGTAAGCCTGCATGCTCCCGCTTTTATAATTGTGTTGCTTTCATACAGCCGTCGGGTGGGGTAGTGAGGGACATGGCCCATTGGCTTTAAGCCTGGAGAACGTCCTCCCTAGCAGGATGGATCAACAGAGGAGCGACAGCATCGTGGATTAGTGCAGCCTGTCAAGGTCTGACGGTGCAGTGACAATTTAATCGCTGAACTGGCTCCCCGTAGAAAAAAGGAAGATGAGAGGAAGGAAAAAACAGGAGGGGAAAGTTAAGAGGTTGTGGTCTTCATTTATATGATTCATTTTGTCATATCAGATTCCGTTAATACTGCTGTCAGCGTCTCCCGGGTCCCTGGGGGAAAAAGACCATAAACAGGCTCACAGAGACGCAGACAAATGCACACAGGCACTCTTAGCCTATCCTTAAGCTTAACCCTACAGCGGGCCACCAATAGAAATAGCTCCTTTTCTCACGGGGGACCACAGAACTGCAGATTTTTTATTTTTTTTTCATGCCGTTTGTGAGATTTCATGTGATTCCTCATCAGGGTAGATGAACGTGTCCCCTAAGGCATTCACACACACACACACAAACACACACACACACACACACACACACACACACACACACACACACACACACACACACACACACACACACACACACACACGCACACACACACACACACACTCACACAGAAAGCATGGGCACTTTGCTTATGAAATACTAGTTTTAGTTATCCATCTGCACAGATGGGTTTCGAAGGAACAGACACAAAACAAATCAATGTTCATTTAAATATGATCTAATATCTTATGTCAGCACAGCTTTTGGATGCGGCAATCAAAAGTGCAAATTTTCCCTCATGAATTATTTACGCGACGGCGCTCATTGACAGCATTAGGTGGCGATTATTTTAAATGCCCGTTCAATCAGAATCAATGCGGCGAACACAATGCTGATGAGAGAGCGTTTGAATGTAATCGCAGGCACACTATAAGTGAGTCAACAACTTTTTCTTTTTTTCTTTTTTTTTTTTCTTTTCTGCTTCTGGCCTCACACTAATGAGGGAAGAAGTTACCATGGTAATGGCAGACACGAGCTACCTTGAGCTTTGCCAGGCTTTTAATGCGCACACAGGCACAGGGACACACGCACGCAGAGGACGGTGATTTCATCCTCCATGGTGAGCAGAATGAAAGCGAACAAAACCGTTAAGAACGTATGGAGATTTACAGGCGTGGTCAAAGAGAGAGAGAGAGAGAGAGAGAGAGAGACCAGCGGGAAAGCGTGACATGTTCGTATGTAATCGTCATGATTAAAAGGCAGAAACAATGTCTAATGTAATTACAGGGTTCCTTTGCTTCGATTTTAACTTAACCTGTGATTGAGGCTATATTTGGAATGATGACATTTTTTCCCTTTGATCCACGAATGAGCGGATCCTCTTTCAGATCTTTCTATAAAGGCTGGATGTTTTAGATCTTCTTTTTAAATCCTTGATACCAGCAGTTTTCAGGGAAATTAAGACAAAATAAATTCAAATATCCCACCTGCGGATATTAAGATGTTAAACTCTCTTAGTTGGAATAACTTCTTAAAATGCAAAATGTATCCCGTGTAATTCTCACGCAACCCTCTTCTCAATTTAGGTCTGGAATATTTTCTATTTTCTTTTTGCAATTTCTCTGCTGTTATTGTTGTGAATTTACATATCAATCAGAATGGGAAAGATTCAAACGGACCACTGGGTATACACACACAATGCAACGTCCAATTCATGTGTTTTTCTTCCCTTCTTTGTGATTCTCTTTGGCAGGGTGGCGTCGAGCTGTTTTAACTATAAAGCTAACTTGCAGCAGCTTTGCATCATCTGCGCAACACAGGCGAGGGCCTCTGTGTGGTGTGTTGTTGACACAATGCCCATACACGTTAGGAAACGTTCTGTTGCAAGCACGCAAGGAAATCTCGGCGAAGGGAAACCATTTTGCCTGGTGATTTTTTGCACGAGGATTCTTTTTTCCGTTTGAGGCGAGAAAGAGCACACTTTGTTACCGCAGGGAGAAAAAACAAATGCCGGCTTGATTAAACAAAAAAACACCACCCGCGTGCACAGCTTGCCGACACCTGAATGTAATGACCGTTTGCTTTGTGTCGCCGAAGCGCCGAACAAATGCTGCAGGTGGTTGCCAGGGCTGCGGCGCGCCCCTCATTCCAGCCAATATATTCTACAATGCCCTCCAACCGTGGCCAACTGCATGCTTTTGGTTTGCTGAGTATATGTCAGGCTGATGCTGCTGAGCCCCCTCGCATCAAAGCCAAATCCTGCATCGCTGAACAGGTCCGATATTACCGAGCCACAACCTGCTAGGAATAATTGTATTGAAAAAAAAGGCCTTGCCCCTCATCAATAAGGTCCGAGCTGAATGAAGGACACCCATGCGGAATGATCAATTACGGCGCGTTTATTTCCATAAGATATTATCAGAGGCCATAAGGTCCTATTTCGTCTTTGGCTCTGGGAGGACGTCAAGTAGCAGGCTGTCCTTCGTTTAATCATTCACACGCCCTGCTTTAACTCAAAGAACACACATGGAGAGCTAACCAGCGTGTTACTCTACGGACTGCCAATTAACCTCCCGATAACTCCACACGGAGCTGTTTTTTTTTTTTTTTCAACATTCAAAATGTAACGCACAGAGCAAACATTTGATATTTAACACATCCGGGTGTTTAAATGACTGTAAGTTGCCCATGTGCGGGCCATTCCTAACATACTGCTCCTTCTCGCTAGTCTCCTGCACGCCAACTCATTTAGAAATGATTTAAAACATAAATGTTTTTTCTGAAAAAATAAATAAGGACAAAGTCACCTTTATGGTGGACAAATTATAAGAGCACCTCCCAGGGAACAGACACAAATCTGAACAATCCTGTCAACAACCTGACCTGGCTGTGCTAGAAGTTCAGAGCTATACTTCTTTCACTTGACATCCTAAACCTAACCAGGTAGTTTTTTTTGTCTTACCCTGTTCTGGGAATGGTGATATATGTCATCTTGGGCGTCACTGACAATCCGTTCAGTCGTTGAGCTATCGGGTTGTGCTGTGTTTAGGACATGAAGCGGTAGTGTTCATCCTGCATTCGTCTACAGGGGCCACCGGAATAAACAAAAAGTTCAAGCTCCTCGTAGCGGCTTTAAAATTTCAGTCACAACCAAATCCACTTGTGACTGCGTGTTACGATCGCTATTCACCTCAGAACCATCAGCCTGCACCATCATGCACGGAGTGACAGTTGTGGAGGTAGCCGCGTCCTCTATGGGACTGTCAGGAACTGGCAGGTAGGCAAATCCAAAGTGTCCCAACAGTCTGCCGCGGGTTCGTTGTGTCTTTTCACATACTAACACTTAATTTCTACTCTGGGCGAGAGTTTGTGTAGGATCACGGGAACATGAGGTCTCTCTCCCAGTGATAATTTCATTCGTGGTGCCGTACATCCGCCCATGGCGATTCTCTACCTCTAGCGCAAGGACATACTCTTCCCCTCGGGGAGAAGCTTTCATGGAAGAGGTTTTTTTTAATTTTTATTCCAGACTCACCAGCACAGAACTGTGAGTGCTGTGGCACTGAAAACAAGGACGGGAATACAGGAGACGTGATTGGGTATGACGGCCAGCTCCGCCACACCTGCTGATAATGTATTCCCTCCACCTTTGACTTTTTCACATTTTCATAGAATCTCTGCATTCTACTTTTGTACGCTCAGTGATTCTGACATCCTAAAGCCGGAGAAAAGTGTGTCATCATCTTAGGCTCTCCTCTGCCATCGGAAGAGCATGTCAAAATCATGTTTCTTCTCTTCCCAAAGGCAGATTTGATCAAATCGGCATCCACACAGGGGAATACTGAGGTTTGCGAGTCGTCAGGATTTGCTCTGTGCGTGACAACTGTTGCGGAATATTTCAAATGAGACCAGTTGTTTTGTTTTTTGTTTTTTTTTAGATTTCCATGAATTAAACATACACCGCATTTATATAGTACTGCAGTAGGAACTTTACTCCTTACTGAAACTACACCATTATGTGCACAACGGAGGCCGTATCTGTTGCATCGCTAAATATTTGTCTTGTTCAGGTGCTTCCACTCATCTGAGGATCCACTGTTTGTGATTGTGTACTCCAGTCTATGCATTTACAGGAAGTCCTCTGTCATCAACTGAGCAATCAGTTTTACAGATGCTTCAAATCACATTTTATAGATGCATCTCGGTGTCCAAAAGAACTCTGATTCTGGTCGAGCAAGAATCAAGGGGAGCCCTCTTTGTGACATATTATATTATTATATTTTGGGTTTGATCTTTTTTTTTTTTTCTGCCATTTTTCCGCTAATCAAAGAAAGTGTCGTGCGCTGCAGTAACGGCGTGAACGAACATAATGGATGGTGAAATTTCCAATGCAATCTCCGTACAGTGATAAGTCAGTATGTGATTGCGCCTTCATGCGTCAGGCCACAATTATTGTTAAGACCTTTCGATTCTTGTACCATCATTGTACTTAGTGTACAAGAAGCTCCAGCACTGATGTGGAAGTAGGTCTTAAACTCACATTTGCATGTTTATTTTGGGAGCCTTATTAGCATTGGCAAACATGAACATCCGGCAGAGGGGAGGGGAGAAAGGAGGCGGAGAGCAAAGGAAATGTTTCATAACAAAATAAATTGATTCCCAAGTTCAGAGCTGTGTTCCCATCCAAAGATTCAAGTGTTTAAAGATTGCTCTGACATCTCCGCTTGTCTAATGCTGGAAAACATCCAACCATCTATTATGCTCTTTGCAAACTGTGGCCTGGAGGAGACGATGACGTCAAAGGAGACAGCAATCGTTAATCCTTTACTTTTCTGTACTTTAGCGCAGACTGAAGAGATCAGCACTTATTGTCATGAGGACGCTGATCCGGCACTGCATGAAGGGGCTGATTGATCAACAACAGTATCTCCAGCACCCTAAACCTCGGCGCAATCATCTGCCTTACATTTCTTCCAACAACATTTTTCCCCTTCAGTTGTATCCAGAAATGTGGACGGCCGATGCCTGGGTTCACCACCGCAGCGTCCCTGACAGGAAGAAGAACAGAGGATAACACTGCGCACGACGCAGTATGAATACAGAAAGGCCACAGCAGCAACTCCGCTGCGATCCAGAGCTCATTGTTTTGGTTTGTCAGTCCATATGGTTTAATCCCCGGAAAAAAAAAAGAAAAAAAAAGAAAAGTGGAACCGTGGGCAGCCATTTTCAGCAAACAGCCTCACACAGATGACTGTACGCTATCTGCTCAGCATGGCAGTTAACGATCTGAAGTAAACAAACGGGTGACCAGGAAGGTTGAACATTCAGCAAGCCACAAAGGAGACGAGCAGGGTTTTTTTTTAGGAGTTGGTGGACAAGATGTTAATCAAGTATCAACAGGAGTATAAAGACGAGTGACATAGACTTAAATTCAACAGATAAATCTAGTAGATAAATGTTTACTAAATAATTACGACTACATTTTAGGGGTGCACTTAGTTACTAAGTCTCCCCACTTTCTTAATTATTCTTTACTTCCATTCAATCATTTTACAGAATGGGGATACAGAAGAACACGACTTTAACTGTTTTAACTGCTCTGCCTCCTAGTGGTTAGAAATCAATAAGATGCAGCTTTAATTCAGACTGAAGGCTTGATTTCATCGGCGCGAGTCCTTTTCAAAACGACCCAATTTTGCGATCACCTCCCCGCAAAACGCGCTTCTTGCGATATGCAACCATACCGGAAGTTAGTAGCGACGATGCTGCACATCGACGCAGCAGTGAATTTTGAGTGCAGTGAAAGCGTTTTCTCTCAACCACAGGGAACAACCTTGCAATAAAAGCGTTCACAAACCTGTAATCATTCTCACATACAACAGGCACTCAGCTCGAGAGAGAGGGAGGGAGGGAGAGAGAGAGAGAGAGAGAGAGCGCCTCCAGGTTTGGCCCTCCAGTCTCTCCAGAGATCTTTATGCAGTCATTCAGCTGTCGTTAATTATAGCCCAGAGGGTAATTGTCACGAGTCATCCGGGGCTTTCTTGAGGCTGCTGTCACACAGGTGGGATGTCAGCCACCTCAACACGAGGTGAAACACACACCGAGTCTCCTTCCCGTAACCGACTTATTCCCAAAATGTAAACCGCCTCGATTAAGTGAAGTTATGTTTCGTATTATGACGTTTCTGAGTGTTTTCTGCCATGCTTAATAACACAGTTTTTCGATGTAAAATTAAAATTATCGATTTAAAAACTGAAATGCAGACTTATGCACTTTTGATTGATCTGAGAAAATGTGTCACACTGGTGATGAGGGAAAGTCCGAATTGGGTCAGTAGATCTCTTACTCTTGTGATCAGAAACATTAATCTGCTGCTCAACACTGAGGCTGTTCTGATAGTAGTGTAATAATCTAATAAATCATAAATAAAGAAACTTCTGATCAAGTTGTATACATTTCACACTTAATGTTTGGTTAGTTGCGCAGACTTCCTCTGAAGCCCTTCCCTATTTTATATGGATCCAAATACCCACCTCCTTTTCTTCTTCTTTTATGAGGATATTTATGTTTTAGAGCGTAAATTCATGTAATACCCTCTTCTTTTATATATCTTTTTTCTGCTTTCTCTGCCACTTTGAAATGCATCTTATGAAGAAACATGTACTTTATACTGCTTGTATTTAAGATATCCTGGGAAACTGTGTGCATTCTGTATTTATTCATCCCCTTTTGTAATGTAGATGGTTCAGCCAGAGTTTATACTCTAATCAATGTGTTTTTTGTCTATTTGTTATCTCCTGTAAAATGGGAATCCAGCAAAGTAACGTCCCCCGATAAAAATACGCTTAAAAAAGACGACCAACAAAGGGAAAATCAACGACCCTAAATGTGGTTCTTTGCTGGATTCTCAGCTAATCAGTGTCTGGTATATTGCGTGAAACAGGTGTCGGCAATCAAGCACAGAGCAAATCTGATGACGCAACATGTGAAATGTGTACATGGTTCGCTCCGTGTTGTTCTCAGTGTAATCTGGGTGGTGCGCTGACGGTCACCAGTACCAGCTCCGCCCAGGAGAGAAGCGCTGCTACGCACAGAGATGTTCGTTTTTCAGACGCAGATGCAGATGCTGGCGTATTAGCTCAATCTGTGTAATCTGTTTAATTGGCATTTACAATAAATCATGCAATCGTTTTACTGACCAGAAGTGGTCGGTGGTCGATGAACCATCCTCGTACTATTTTCCAAACTTTCTCTTGCCCAACATTTACTTTTCTGAGGAGCTTGGCTCGGTCATGCATCATTTATAATGCATCACTCTTCTTTTTTTTTTTTCTTTTTTAGATGAAGATTTAGGCCCCTTTTAATTCCAGGTAAGCGTACTAATGAGCTGTTTTTCAATTCAGCACCATTCAGCACAACTCTTCCCTCGGAGAAAATTTCTTATCATGTATTTTTAAAGCGATGCATTTTTAAAGTGATATATCAGAGTGATTGCGGGGCTGAAGTGGATCGCGGATGGTGCATCGCGGGGGCCACGAGGGGGGAAGAAGACATGCAGAAACATTCAAAGAAGAAGAGAGCAGTTGAAAGTCAAAGTTGGAGCGAAAACCCACCGGTCAATGGTACATGTCTCACATAAATATGCAGTATGTGCATTGGTAAAGTGCTTTTTTCACGCTCTGTTTCATGTTGGTGAGCTCTGCAGTACAATAAAAACAGTTCTTTTTCGACCGACGCTACATAAATGTTAGCTAACAAGATATATCATTGTGGGTTTATGTGTTATCGGGCGCTACGTAGACTATAGTAGACAAGGTTTGCTTGCTGTTTATCATAAATGTGAAGGATTTTAACGGATAGGAAGACAGATAAACAGCATAGGCTCGCTAACGCAGACAAAAAGGTTGTCAAAAGCATTAGAAATGATCAGTTTTGTTGCTTCAATAAATCGAATCAAGGTTATTGATTGCATTTCAGTCGTCAGTTGTCCACCAAGTCGGCTAAGGGTTTGTTTACAGCAGTTACCTTGATTTCATCTGTTAGCCAGCTAAGGGTGTGTGTTGCCGCCTGAGTGGAACTAGAGGGAAAAAAAATAAGCAAAAAAAGGCAAGGAAAAATTGCCCCCTCAAAAAAGAAAATCAGTTGCTTTAAAGTCAGATCAAAGAATGATCTCACAGGAGCCCTTTCTTTATACACCTACCATTAAAATGCGGCTCGCACCGAAAGAGGTCACCTGAGACAACATTCACGCCAAGGTTAATGCATGAGGAAGAGCGTGTTGTGCGAGACTGATATCACAATTAAAAGTTTTGTCCGACAACATTAAAGACACGGAGCACATTTGCTGTCCATGTGCTTCTAGTCTAGCCGGATCTTTCGTCCCACTAGTTTGCGAGTTTGACTGCGTACATCCGAGGATAAGCTGCGTCTGCGGCGGCCACGTACACCCGCTGGATCCACGCTATCGCCGTGTTAGAAATGCGTCGGCCGACTCGCTTGATGCCCATGCTTCATTATCAAATCCATTCCGCCTCCTTTTTGGGAGCAATTCCCAGATCAACGACACCCCATGCCACGTTTTCACTGCTACCTGGCACCCTGGCAGATGCTGATGGTAGTCATCGATGTCCCGACGGCAGGCAGCTGAGGTAAGATGCGCGGTCGGCGCAAAGAGATTCGAGCGAAGAGGGAATACGAGGTAGGAAGAAGCGAAACATGACAGGAAAAAGGGGAAAGTAAAGAGTCAAATGAGACCCATACAGAGGGAGAGAAAGAAAGGGATGAAATGAAGGGGTAAAGAAAGAAGTGCGGGCCTAAGCAAATTTTATCTCATGCTATATCCGGATAAAAAGTATCAAACCCCCTGTAAAAAGGTACTGAAATACAGGAAATCTAGGACATCTACTTTATTTTAAAAATTCCGAAAGACCTCCATTGATGTGCTCCCACCTTCGGTTTTAAAAGCTTGTGCCCCTTGGTTTAGTGGCTCGGGTGATTATAGATCTTCAGTGCATTTGATTTGTACCATGTTTCATCACTCTGTCAGGCCGAGGGCAAAAAAAAGCAGCTTGAATGAAAATGACCCCAAGGTTAGTGATTGGAGGGGAAGGGCAGGGAGAGGAAACGTCAATGCTGAGAAAGAAACCGAATGCCTCTCTCTCTCTCTCTCTCTCTCTCTCACACACACACACACACACACACACACACACACACACAATCACCATTACACTCACCTGCAGTGTCTGTGAACTCCAGCCACCGTTTCAATGATGGAGCACTCTCCCTCATTTAGACAGAATGCCAGGTCCTTGTCTTCCACACAGGGCTTGAAGACCTCTGAACTCAGACTGGGATGTGTGGGGGCCAGTGCTGCAGGCAAGAGAAAAGACAGAGAGACAGATTTAATTACTATTGAACAGAAAACACTGAATTGGAGTTAATTCGTCTCAGTCTTTGCTTTTGAAATAAAAGCACATTTGCACAGGAACGTCTCCTTTCATTTATTTATTCTCTAATTTCATTTCATTTCATTTTAATATGCTTCTGCACATGGCACGTCTTCTGAAAGTGCAGATTTTGCTATAGTGATTGAGAAAAGTACACAAAAAGTCATACTTTAGTAAAAGTACAGATATTGTGTTGAAATATTACTTGGGTACAAGTGAAAGTCACCCATACAAGGAGTAAAATTCCCTGACATGAAATGTCGTCATCGGCAGTGGTGCTATCGACCTGGCCAGTTATCGGATCCGACATTCAGCATTTTTCTGATTATCAGAATCGGTGTTTGTTTTGTTTTTTCATCCGATTAAAAATGTGCTGCTTTGGCTCCGAAGTACGCAGTCTGCTAAGTAACTACTAGCCACAGTACAGCTTACCAAATAAATGTAGTGAAGTAAAAAGTAGAATATTTGCCTCCAAATGTAGTGGAGTGGAAGCAGGAAGTAGCAGAAAATTGAAATACTCTGGTATAGCACACGTACGTCAAACTTGTACTCAAGTACAGCTGAGTAAGTGTACTTAGATACATTCCATCACGGGTGATTGATTTGAACACTCTCTTCAGTTCGACTTGAATTCTGAAACTCAGGATATCCCGGGGAAAACTTTGTTCATCACTGTCTGAGTCAATTAGCGTCTTACGGCTTGAAGGTTTCCGACTTTGACCCGATGCAACAGAGAGAGAGCGCGGCGGTGTGACACACGTCATTGACCGCAAAAAAAAAACTGTGCTCAACCATGATTACTGTCACCAGTATAATCCTGAACTGCATTTATGTCGTCTGACTTGGTGTTTGGTTTCAAGCGAAGTACTTTAACCGCAATCCCTCTGTGAATTATCTCCTCCCGCCCGCCACAGTCAACACGGTTGGAAAACCCAGAAATAAATTACGGAGGTGAAGGAGGGAGATGATAACATGTTACACTGCGCAGAGACAAAAGAGCACGAGAGAGAGAGCGAGAGGGAGAGAGAGAGAGAGAGAGAGCGAGAGAGAGAGAGAGATGGGCCCGCTGATCTCGCTTTAATGCTCCTCTTCTAGCCTGACCCTGAGCCGCTCTCACATAAAGAGCATGGCTGCCATGAACAGGCACTGCAATGCAGGGTTCTCCACCCTGTGAAATATGCACAGCTGTCAGACGTGTGGTCACAGCCGCGGATAAATATTGCGTGCTAGCATGTGCAACCACAAGCTTGCGTATGCAGATATTCTATCAAAATCATTCATGCAGACACGTGTTGGCACACACACACACACACACACACACACACACACACACACACAGGTATACAATAACACTCAGAAGCTCTTCACTCCATCATGTAGTCGAGCATTGAAAATTGGATTGACTGGTATTACGCTCAATACCTTGCAAATACAATTGGATTACACATCTGATTCTGCTTTCATCCATTTATACTGCGCACACAAACACACGCCGTTTTCAACACACGCACACCACACACCATATTCTTCTAATTGTCATCCTGTTTCCATCATCCTCTCTGGCTACAGTCTGCCTCGTCTTTGTTGCATCTGCCTTTTTGTGCACCGCGCTCCTGGCGGCCCCAGTGGCCCTCTTTTTTCAGCCGAGGCTCCGTGTGCGGAAGGAATAAAAAAAAAAACCAAAAAAAAAAAAAACCCTGTAATCCGTTTGTTGTGCCCCAGTGTCCAGTTCAATCTATGTTTTGTTTATGGCCATTGATCGATAAATCCGGGGCTCTTGATGTAAGGCCCAGGAGATGATGAGAGATCAAAGGGAACACAAAAAGAGATATGTGGCGCTCCCGAGGCCAAGCGAGGCTCCACTCTGTCAGAGTCGAAACTTTGGAAAATATCGTCTTAACCACTTACTGTACAAAGGCTCATATGATATCTTCAGATGCATTGTTCTTTTTTCTTTTAAAGGTGCACTGTGTAGTTTTCGGGAAGGAATTTTAATCAGAAGAGAAAGACCTTCAGTGACACATTTTTAGTCGTAAACAAACCAATAAACTAAGTAAACAAACTGACCTTACCTAACCCTGTTTCACTTTGTTTACATTTGGCGGACCCTGCCACCTTTCTAGCTTCAAATAGTGTTCTGGGGACCTTATTTCCCTCGGAGCACAGCTTATCAGTTATGGGGGAAAAAAAAATATATTTTGTAGATTATATTATTCCCTCCTTAATATTGTAAATATATACATTTTTGAGTTTGAATATCTTCTCTAAAACTACATAATGCTGTGGTTTGAGTGGTTCCTTAATTGTTATTTCCTGTTTTACTTTGAAGTTCTGCCACTGCCATGTTCTACCTCTCTTTGTCTGTTCTCCCGCCCTTTTCACTCCTCACTTTGTATCCTTCTAGTTAATCACCACTTGTGTATTTGAAGTCCTTGTCTTTGCCTCTCTCTCTTTGTCAGTTCGTCTTTCATGTTCTGCCCTTGTGTTCTTATACCTCCGTGTCCCATCTTCCTGTTGTGTTTCCATTTTTTTGGTTCCTGGTTCTTTGCGTTACTTCTGGTTTGCGATTCCTTTTTGCTTTTGTTTCTTGGGTTTCTCCTGTACACATTCTCCTGCTACATTTTTTGCATTTTGTGTGTATATTAAGATATCTAAGCCTCCTCTCAAACTAATTACCTGCCCGCATTCTGCGTTAGTGTCCCCTTTGTTTTACCACAACACACAGTGCCCCTTTGAATTGAAGCAGGGGAATGTATAAAACTAAAGGGTAATACATTTATATTCTATATGTATTGCACTTCTTCTTCTTTGACTGCTAGCTAGAATCATTTTTGAAAGTAGGCCTCGAACCCCAGCTGCCTCTCTCACTCTCTGGACTTTAAAAGACACCGGATTACATCTTTGTATTATTAATTTCACAAATTCCCCGAGTGGATTGCTCAAAAGGTTATCTATTCCAAGATGCAACTTTAATAATAGAAAATAGAACACAATGTCGTCCCCACCCCATTGGTACACACGTCCCAAGGAATCATTCTCACAGCGTTTAAAGTCCGTCTCATCTTTGATTCAGAAGGCAGCCATGACCACATGTGAAGAACGGCACATTTGATACACAAAGGCAACTCCTGCTACGTTAGGTCAGCAGTTTTGGGGGTTTTAAACACACGAGGCCGAGCTTTTTTCTGACAAAAGGGGAAATTGATTTTGTGCAGCGAACCTAAGCATCGATATATTTACATTAGAAAAAGCCAAGGTCATGCTGATACCAGAAACCCTTTTAGTACTTGCATCGTGAGTCATCTTATCTGAGCTTCAAAAACGTATCTCATTTCGATACAACCAGTGAAGAAGGCCTTTTGCTCATCTGTTACGATTATATTCTCTCCCGTATGAAAAGTGGCTCAAGTGCAGCATCATTTCATCTGTCACACGTTGTTTGACGGAGCGGAGGGGCCGGATGTTTTGGCGCGCAAGGTCACCGTGGCACAAATGACGCAGCGCATTGGGGAACCGATGATGATGATGTATGACGTCTCAAAATACTCTCTTTTCATGAGGGAGAAAGCTCCCGCGAGACTCTAAAAAAACACTCTGTAGAGGCGGCTTTTGTACATCGGCCCCGTTCTCTCAGACGGCCAGTTTCACACCTAGAGAGAGGCAGGCTGACGTTAGCGTTCTTAAATTAAACGTATTATGCAAAGTTTTTTTAGAAGTACGCACAGCAGTTCGAGAGTGGCTGAAGTTTCCTGTGTTTTTTTTTTTAAATACCGGATGAATCATGTGAACCTGTTCAACCTGCGAAAAGCAAGCGCACACATTTTGGCTCGCTCTCCGTCTCCTTTAAAAAGCAGAAATAAAAAGCCTCTCTCACCTGTTATTCCACCAAATAAAAGGCTCTGCTATTCTTCACCAGGTGCAACAAACAGCCTGTGCTGATTACCTCTCAGAAAAAAATCTGCGAAAAAAAAAAAAAGAACGCTCCTCTTAAGTCTTAAAGGATTACCTCCACTCTTTTAGCCCTGTTGGCCACATCAAGGAACAAGCCATCTTCGGATATGTTTGGCCTTGAGCAATACAGGCTGTCAATTTCTTATGGGTTCCCTTTTCATCACCGTGACAGGCAAGAAATAGTGAAAAAAAAAGAAAAAAAAGAAAAGAAAAAAGAAAAATCTGCAGCGCGGCGAGCACAACTCGGGTGCTTTTTGAACGAGCACCTGTCAAGCGGGATGCTGGTGAAACGTTCTTTAAATACCCCCACCACCACCAGCCCCCTCAGAAATAGAGCAAGTTTATAAAAGCAATCATTCAGTTTCTTCAGTGCACCCGGGTGAATTGTGATAATGGGGGGGGGGGTTGTGTGTTTTGATGTGATATCTCCTGTGTTGTCGTCTCTTGACTATCGAGGGGGGACCGGCCCCGAACGGATCACTGTGAAACCCTGAAGCTGATCCAAGCAGTCATAAAGTAATTAAAAGCCAATTTCTTTTTTCTTTTTTTTGGCACCTTTTTTTGGATATCAAACCAGATCTGAAAGCATATCTGACTTTAAGGAAAAAGAAAAAAAAAAAAAAAAGATTCTTCATCTTCATTACTGAGTTAATAGCTGATAAATGATGTGTCCCTGTCTTCCAGTCATTATTGAGACGTAGCGCCGTGGCTAATTATGACAAACACACGAGTCGCCGCAAAGTTCATTTATCAACACCTTTAACTGGGGCCCTTCTACCAAACGAAACCCAAGCCTCTAGCAAAACTATCAGACTCAGACGGTTAGGTAGTTGTTAAAAAGAGAGAAAAAACGAAAAAATAACACGGTGGAAAATGTGCTAATAAATGGCAGCTGCAGTGGGAGCATGATTCATCCTGGACTGTTTGAAATCATTTTCACGTCTCTCACTCTCCCCCCTTGCACAAAGGCAATCCAGATTGCCGATTCCCCTGGTAACTTTCAAGGAATCTACCGACCGGGGAGTTCGGGGAGGGGGGTTCGCGGATTCAGACGATGCTTGAGAGATCACAGATATCTGAGAGGAATGCCGAGGCTAATGCTTCGTCTCGGTCGCTAACGTCGAATTGCCTTGAATCAATAGCTCCAGAAAGACAGCTTACCAAACTGTAGGATTTATTTTGCTTTTCAGAAGGGGGGGAGGCCACCTCACTGAAGGTGGATCCAAAGTCCATTGAGTTGAAACTGACACTAGTGAATTAAAATGAAGCTACATGAAATGCTAAATGCATGCTAACATTGTAAATAATAATAAAAAAGGACTCAGACGTATGTAGTGAAAAAAGGAAGTCTCAGCACTGCATGGATCTCCTCCGTGACTGCCTGCAGATACGGCCAATCAAAGTGCACCAAAAGTGGGCCAGTGTCTGCAGCCAGACATCACTCTGCTGCTGCTGCTGCTGCTGCTGCTGCACGGATCTGAGGGAGCTCTGGGGTAAACACTGAGATGTGCTCAGAGTTCGGCCTGCTGCTACAAACTTTGATCACAGGGCAGTACGTAACGAACCCCCCGTTTTTAAACACACAGTATTTACACCATTTATATTCCACAAGACACGCATCCGCAAAAACAGGGACGCACGCGCTGTGGACGTAGCTGTGGCTGTGAGAACATGTTTTCAATCAGGCAGGTTTTAACACCGCTTGTTTATCACCTGCGATTATTTTAAATGGAATGACGCTCCATTTTGCACCGGGCCACTTTCACTCTTTTAGCTCCGATGCTTGATTACTTTCAACTGGCGATGACAGCTGCGGCAGAGAGCTGCGGCAGAATTGCACATTTTTTTGCCGAATACAAATTAAAAACACTTCCGTTATTCTGTCATGAATATAGAGTTGTCGCTAAATGGTCCTGTATGGGCGCCTGCGTGTCGTCCACGTGCTCCATACGCACGCAGTATACATGCAGACGAATGCAAACATTCGAGCTCTCTCGCTGTAGACAGAGCATCCTTGGCACAGACAACACAAGAGACAATTCCATTTACAACTGTAGCATTTTCCTTCTATGGCTTCTTTCTAATGTGCTCATTAGTGTTCTTGTGCTGAGCCTCATCCCCCAGGAGACTGTGGTCGGGAGAGAACTGCCTGTGTTTACTGCAGCACACATCAAAGAGGGCCTTACTACGTAAAGGGAAAGTCCTGAGAGAGCCCGCTGATTGCTTACCCATCATGCACCGCTGCCTTTTGGACAGAACCATATTCAGGGAAATATATAGTGCAGCGGGCACGGACAACACATTGGCCCTGACAATGCTATCTGTCACAATGGTTTGGAAATGGCTTCACCTTTTTTTTTGGCTTTCTCCCGTCAGTGAAGCAGCACTTTCGCTGCTGCGGGAGAAGTGAAGGAAATGTTTTAATTAGAAGAAATAAACAGTTTCTGTGCACCGTGCGCCAAGCTGTGACCAAAACATATTTGTAATTACTCATACATACTGACAGTTTCCTTCTCACACCATTTGAAAGAATATTATATCAATCGTATGTTTGGTTTGATTTTTTTTTCTTTGGTAACCCAACAACATCATGAATAAATGGAATAAATGAATAAAATAAACTTGTAGTTTATCAAACTTTAGTGAACCATTATTAAACTGTTAAAGGTACGGTGTGTGAGGGTTTTGGTTGAAAACATTTAAAGATTAAGTAACATTTTCAACTGGAATGTGAATAAAACACCAATTTTGACACCAAAGTCTTGTGTTGTAAAGATCTAGTGAAGTTAGCATGCTAACCAGCTAGCGCCTGTGCCAGCAGTGGAAACACCAACACTCCCTTGGCACTCTGAGCTCCCGAGATAACTGGCTAAAAGCAGCTACACTTAGCAACAGCAGAGTTAGCTGTTACTCTGGTGATATGCAGCCTCCTCTTCATTTGGAGTATAAATTGGACAGCTACGAACAATGAAATGCTTTATAAACAGTTTATCAAGGAATTGCTTATTGTAAAGTTGGAACTAAAGCATGTATAACGCATTCTGTTGTTTATTAACAGTGAAATTACTTAACTTAACTATAATTTCAGCATTTATTAGTGATGATGATTATTATATATGCCAACCTGGAAAAGGGGGAATTATTCATCAAATTGATGTCTAATTTAAAACAAAAGCAATATTTTTGAACAAAGTTTTAACATTACAATAGCCAAACAATATTGACCAGGACTGCACTCACACTTGTGTTGTGAGATCAACTACAAACTATACTATAGGTCATCATAAAATGGAGAACCCAAGTACAGGAATTGATTCTTCTAAACATTCACAAATACTCACAGAGGTCAAAGTTTAAAGTCATGCAGGAAAAGAAAGCATATCAAATCCAGATGATAGTGTTTCCTAATGTTAATAAACTGCTGTCAAAGTCATTTTTTGGTATTCATTTCAACTGCCGTGAGACACAACTCTAGTGGTCTCGGGTGGTGTGAACTCTCGGGAAAGTAATTTATTTTGACACAACTACATGGCAAAACATGCCATACACTGTCAGTTTTATAAGCTTCACAAACAGGGGCGAGAACAGCATACATGAATACATGAACAGACAAATACGTAACTGAGCTACTGAGCTCAATAAAAGGACCTTCAAAGAAAAAGCCGAGGGTGAGATGGTTAAGGGTGTAAAGATTTATCTTAGCCTTGGATGTCCAATAGGCAGCGATGGCCAATACTGTATGCATAAGCAGTACAGTAGACACACAAGCGCACGCGAGGAAACTTGCACATACATGCTGTGAGGTTTGCATGATCATCAAGGCGACAGGCCTCGGGAGACATTCTGTCCCTGATGTGACACAAACAAATCGCACCTGACCCGTGGGACAGTTGGTTAAAGGTAGCAGTCTCCGCCTGTAAGCAGGGTTAAAGAGCACACGGCCTTGGTCACCATGACAGCCCAGTGACGGGCATTCGGTGGGACATTTGTCACAGATACTCTTGTTGGCCTTCAGTTGAGTCCGTGGTGGTGGTGGCCTTAAAGCGCCAAGCTGTGACATATATACCGGACTGGGCTGATTGCATGTTGGAACAGCAAGTCAATAGGGAACGATTTTTTTTCCACCTATGAGATTTTGAGGTTAGTTTAAATGTTTGGCAGAGGAGGTTATATTTTCACCGTTGTGTCTGTTTGTTGGTTGGTTGGTTTGTCGCCAGGATTTCACAAAAACTACTAAACCCATTTCCATGAAACTTGGAAGGAGAGTTAATCACAGCCCAGTATAGACCCTATTAATTTTTAGTGTGGATCCTGGATTTTATTCTCGCTGTAAGATAGCCAGGATAACCCCTCTCCTCTGATTGGTCAGCTAACATAAGCCTGAACCAGCACCACTTATAATAACAGGGCAGCTGTTCCAAATCGATTCTTAAGCGTCAAACTATCAGCTAGGTACAAATTACACAACTGTGTGACATTGTGACATAATGTGATGTATGATATTATGTAATGATGTAACAAAATTGCAGAATTCAAAGGCGGGACTACTGATGAGGCATTTCAGGAGCTGTTTTTACTGTGTGAGAGAGGAGCTTGGTGTTGACTTTTTAACTTTCAATGTCTTGTTCATGCACACTACATATAAAACACTAAAGGAAAGGAAAACAACAAAAAAGCATCTCATGTAAGCAGCAATGGATGTTTTATCACTTAGAGTGATACAGAGCTAACAAGTTTGATATTGAATTAGATTAGACTGGATTAAAGAGGACTGTTAGGGGAGCTACGCGCTCTACAAGTGCCGTTCTAGTTCCATTTTTCGTTGCAGGGTGCATTCAGGAGTTCAAAGCACAGATTTCCTTCCCGGTGGCAGAGAGACCTTTGAGTCTAGTCATTATCTAATGGCATCTTTATTAGGTGAGCTAAAAAGCATTTTGACTGTGTTCACAGTGACAGGCCCAAGGCAGCAGGTTAATAAAGCAGACCCTAAAAGACATCAAACATGCACTGGACCTTAAGGGAACAATTCACTCCCTAATGAAAAGTTTTAATTATCTACATTATCTCCTGACCCCGTGTCAGCTCGAATCTTGATTAAAGTTTGGATGACCACTGTACACAACAACAAGTCGGCCCTTGCGGTTCCAGTTCCCCCCTCCTCCTTGCAAACCTAGCTCCTAGCAGATCATAAAAGTGACCTCGAAAATTTCTTCTCCACCACCCACGCAACATAGTGCAAGTGTTTTGCAGCCAAGAGACTTCTCTGGGAGTCCAAAA
>CAEMYA010000238.1:4555749-4569746 GCA_903131615.1 Diplodus sargus | reverse complement strand
AAAGAGAAGGTATAATTCACAGTGAAAGCACAGCATGCCGTTCTGTCCTACATTACCTCATACGCAGCCTGTACTTGGTCCACGTAAGCGAGCTAATAAAAGAGTGTGAGGGTGCTTCATGATGAGCCCCGCGGCATACACTGTAAATGACATGTCAGATTAGAACAGCAAGTGGCTGACCAATCAGCACCAGCAAAAAATGCCACCATGCATGACTGCCTACACATCATGCTTTCTAGAAAACGTAATAGCTAAAGATGTGCGAGCGGGACATGTAACATATGCCTGGCAGGATTTTTCTGCCCATGCTGTGGCAGAAATGTCAGTATGACAGGCGCACAAAGAAACCAAAGTTGAAAACCGCTGTCAGTCAAGTGTCTGCTCGCGGTCCTGCACTCCCTGCCGGCGAGCGTCGTTCTTTGGTGTGAAGGAGGTTCAGACAACGATGAAAGCCAACAGAATCGATTGAGAGTTGTCTGCATGTTGCTTGTCTGCAACGTCAGATGTATGATTAACACATTATTAGCTGCCATCCAGTTGTTTTGTTTATGTTTATATGAGCGATTATCTTCCTGAATGCAGAGGTACCCCCAGAAATCCCTCATGCGGGGGCCCTGAAGGGGCCACTGAATAATCTTGAGGTGGTCAACATATGTTATTCTCTTTATTGATTTACTGTTAATAAATAATGTCTAGTGTAAATTATCAGATTAAAGCACATTATGCTTATGAAACTAATTAGAGGGTGGAGGGTACTCAAGTAGGGGCTGGGGCACTTAGTAATGGTCTAACAATTATATAGGTGAATAAGTTCGACTGTAATAAACTCAAAAAGGTTTTATTAACATTCTTAAGCAGGCAATGTAAGTGCTTACAACTGTTGTATTATCTCAACGTAAATGTTTATTATGCTGTTATTAACAGCTATTTAGCCTTATTAATGTTAAACGTGTAATATGTCATTATTTAAGTTGAAAACATTAAAGAAAATTGAAATAAATACAGAAATTGAATAAATAACAGTTTTCACATTATGATGTCTGAGGTTAGCATGCTAACCAGCTAGCTCCTGTGCTTTGCCAATTTGCCAATTCTTACAGAAATCGCCTTCAATAAGCACCTTCAAAGGACTTATACGGGCCTTATTACCTATTGACAAACACTTAATATAAGGACCTTAACACAGGGTTAGCAAAAATCATCTTATCATAACTGTTTATCTTGTCCTCAGCCTCGCTTCTGTCCGAATTTGGCATTTATGGGCCATCACTCCCCTTATTACTGCCTTTACTTGTCTGCATTTAAAATGTGCTCTATATCTCTATCTAGTTAGCTTCTACAGAGACGGAATGCTACTCCAACAAGCTCCCGGCCTGTATTTCATGCCAGAAAAAAGTGTCGCTCTGAGGCAGTATGCGCAGCGTGCCTCCTGATGATATGCATTACTTTGACCACCAACTGGTTTGGAAATAAACAGGGCTAATGTATGTACACTGCGCAGGCTAGAAAAATCCGCCTATGCACTCGGAAAGCGGCGCGGCGACGGCCGTGAATCAACATAACACCGTTTACATCTTGCTTATGGCTGTTGTTGTAATTCAACACATATCTGTCGGAGCTGCACAAATCACAAAGAATGCACCCTACATTGAAGCCGTGTGTAGCTTTAAGTGAACCAGAACCCTCGTGAGAGCACACACACACACACACACACCACACACACACGGAGCGGCCCGGCCCTCTGCAGCCATCAATTCACAGCGGTGAAGCCGACTGCAGCCTGCCCCTCTCCCTCTCTTCCCCTGTACCAGAATTAATTTCTCCCCAGAGCTGATAGGCTACGCTCTACTGCAGCCAATCCATATAATTAGGCCGTCAGCAATGTAAACCCCTGGCTCAGACTTCAAGTCCATTTCAATATTAGGTGCAGACATGACAATGACTTCATCAAATGTGATTTTTTTTGTGCATTAACTTGATAAATTATCCTTCCTTAGCTCTCTGTGTGGCTTATCACTGCACACAACTGGCTAATGTTTCCGTTCTGTTACACCAGTTCCTCTTTCTGGGCAAAGGGGAATTATTCTCCCCTTCTTCTACTGCACAGAATGCTTGATGTTTCCTGTCTTCCTTTGGGTTTTATGATGCGTTTAGTTTCTCATTACTAATGAATCACTCGCAAGTGGTTTTAATGGGTATTTAATATTGGCGGATGCAGAACCCAAGGTGCACGCCCCCCTAGCCGCTTGCTCCCTCCCCTTTCTCAGCCCCTGTTACATAAGTATTTTTTTTTTCCCCCTCCCTGAGCCAATTATGTGGGGTCTTGACAGCTGATCTCACTCCATATGGCGACAGCGCTGTTAATCGCTACCTCCCAGAGAAGTGCCGCGTGACAGGCCGCGCGTCAAAAATCACCATCAAAAACGGCGAGGCGTAACGAGGGGAGGACAGGGGGAACGCGTGTTTGCTTGCGTGCATGTGTTTTTTTTGGGGGGGGGAGGCGGGAGGCGGGCGGCGAGGAGAAAGGAAAAATTAGCCAGAGAAAACAAAGTCAATGAGGCATGAAGGAGGCTTCCTTTTCGTGTGTTTGAGTGAGGTAGCCGTGCCTCCTCATTCACGGCTAACGCCACTTCAGGGGGAAGGACAGGGGAAGTGAGCCTCGAGAGGGGCGAGGGTGGGTGTGTGGGGGTGGCGCCGGTGGGGAGAACAGTCAAGCTGTAACAGGATTCTACGTGTTTACTCGGGCTGGTCGTGGTTGTTGACTGAGGCAACACTTGACAGCACAGGCCCGCAATCCTCTCCCCCTCGTGCTCAAGCAGACATTAACTTTCAGACTGTATTTACATTCCCTCCCCCCCCGCCGCCATCCCGTCGAAACGGATCTCCTCGGATTGAAAAGGACCTCTGGGATGAGGTGTCAAGAGGGCATGTTGTACACAACAATACAATATCAAGGTTCGACGCTATTACAATCACAATGGCTTGCTTTGTGCACTGACTGATTACCACTGGGGGAGAGGGAAATAGCCGGCATCAGCCTGAATCCCCTTGTTACACATATTTACTTGTAGAAATTTATGATAATAGCCTTGTGATCCTTGGCGGACAATAGACAGACAAACATCCATTCGCTATAAAATAGACACAGCCTTCTCACAGTGGAAGGGAAACAATGCTGAAGCTAAATTAACATGACAACCGGAGATATATAGAAAATAATACTGTCAACTGTGGCTGCTTTTCCAAAGGGCACAGCATACACCTGTTTGTTTGCTTTTTGTAATATCATAAAGTAAGATCAGTCAATTTGCTTTTTTGGCTTTCTTGCTACAGAAGTGGACCCATGGGGGGTGCATGGTGCACCCAGGGTCGAAAAATGCTGCAAAAGGGCCTTCTTGGACGCCCCTATGGTAGAAAAAACATGATTAAATGCCCTCTAGGGTGCCCTTCCAGTGGACAAATAGTGCCCTCACTTCAACTGAAAAATATCTTAACTGCCCCCCACCCCATTCATGTGGTGCCCTTTTTGTTGTTTTCGCCCGTGATCCTCAAACATCCTAAGCGTGCCACTGGAGATGTCTAATAAATGCTGCGTTTAAAGACATCACAAAATCGATTCTTTCCTGCTGCTCCAATCCTCAATACATTTTCAAAATAACGACATTACTATCCTCATCTCAGAGGTATCGCCTCATTATCCTCGAACAGGAATACCCGAACGGATCGGCACAGATAAGCTCAACGGGAAGTTTATTGGCCGGCAGTTGGCTCCTTCACGAAGCCTGAGTGGCCGAGTTGGACAGGGTTTCCCACATGTTAAAAAGCACAAGGGTAATTTATCTTCCCTCCAATCATCATTACCTCTTTGATAAGTCTAACCTTTAGAGGCAGGTGGGGGGAAAAAAAAGCTGCTTAATTACATCACTCGCACAGCAGGGTTACGTTGCCGTTCTGCTTTTTAAAAAAAAACTGCAGGTGGTTCAGAGGGGAGAATATGACTGCGACATACTATGATTTTTCATCACCCTCCTCCTTGCGAGCGCTGCCACAGTAGAAGGTGAGCTGTGAAGCCATGTGAAGAAATAAACTACGATGCAGTTTATTTATCCGCGGCACGGGGTTGCGATTTTACAGGGAAGGAAGTCACAGGCGCACAACCCTGAGCGGTTCGGGTGGAGCGTGCGCTCGGCTGAAACAAGTATCCGGAAGAGATAAAACGAGTAAAGCGTGACACTATCTGTGCTTGTGATGGAGAAAAACTAATTCAAATGTACACAAACTTGTTCAGTGAATAGTTCTAATAGCACTGCCTATGAAGCCTGTGTCCATAATGCATTATGGTGAATAACGAGCATACTTACAAGGCGCCTATACCGCTGCATGATAATAATTATGAGCACAGAGGAATATTTACAGTACTGATTACAACAATAATCACATAAATGTCTGTAATCAATTATAAACAATAGTATAATGGATTCTATGCTATTACCTGCTAAAGGATTTTTGTTTTGCGTGCATGAATTGACTTCATCTTGTTTTATTTCACTTTACTTGCACTTACTAGCAAACAATGACCACCCATAGCGACTTACAACCAGCCTGTCACGTATGACATCTGCCTATGACACAGGGATTCCATTACTTTGCTTAAAGCAACCAGTGGCCACTCATGGTAACTCATAATATCAGTGTAATGCATTATAATCGCGATTATAATGTGTTGTAAATGGTGATAATGTCAAACAACTATGAGAATTTCAGAGCTGAAATCGTAAACTGAATTACATTACGGAACTTCTGTTTTCGTATGTATCTTGCATATTTACAGTAGCAGCTGAAAATACACTACAGGCCTTCTTGAACTCCTCCTTACAGTGACTTCACATCTTGCCAATAGCTTGTGGCACTTTCCATCCTTCGGCTGTTTCAACATGAATAATCATGAGATTCTCTGGACCGTGTCTCGCGTAACCTTTCTGATTTCGAGAGTGCGGCTTACTGGGAAGAAGAAGAAAAAAGAAACCCAAACCCGCTGCTCACTGATGTGAACATTCTGAGTGCAAGGTAAGCATAAAGTACATGACACAGTTTAGTCAGCGTGCGCTGAGGGTTAAAGCCTGACTGAGTCACTATGGCTCATGTCGGAAGGGCTTAGGCTTCGCCACCTCACAAGACATACACGCCTAAGGTCAGTGTCACTGCCCTGCCAAGTGGTGACCTTTGATCAGTTAGAGGGGTGCTAAGAACTGCCCAAAGCTCTCTCCGGATATATCTCAAAGGGGGGGAGAGCGACAACGGCCTTTAACTATCCAAGCAAGACTTGCCTCGCCTGCAAAAACATTAACGGACGCTGTCAACAAAGCACAACATGAGCGTGATGGCAGATCTTTGCAAGCAGCGACGCTATCTGATGGGAGAAACGGTGTGTGTGGTCATCACACACCGCCACCATGGTAAAAAGACAAAGATAACCCCAAAGAAAAGGCCTCTACTTCCACCAGAAGCAAATTCAGGAGCAAGATTCTGGTTTAGCTTTTACAGAGGAGCAGCAGACAGCATCCTGACTGAAAGCATTATGTGGTTCGTGCATGGGTGAGGACAGCAAGGCTCTACAGCGTGAGTGATTAAAACCAGCCAGAACATCACTTGTATGTGTCCACAGAGCATCAACAACATCAGTTAAGTGGGATGTGTGCACAGAGCCCAAAGGATACTAGACGACGACACCCACCCCGACAACAGCCTGGCAAAAGATACAGAAGTATCTGCCGCCAGAACTCCTTGTACCTTGTAACACCGAGCTGTTCCCTGTGTGTAGCAAAAAAAAAATGAAATTCAGAGAGCTCTAATTTGGCCACCGTCGGTCGTATCACTTTCTATACATGCCGGAGAAACATTTCCTTTGATGCCTCTGAGCCAGTATGAATTTTACATAGGGGAAATGATCCAGTGTGCCAAGATTATGGTGGCGAGATAACATTTATTTATTTATTTTTCTCTGGAATTGGATTTCCTTTAAAACAGATACGTTTGTTTTGTTGTTTCGTTTTTTTTCCTCTTTATAAAGTCCCCGGCCTCCTCCACTGATGTGCTTCAACCACTTTGTTAAAAAACACCGGCCCCTACAAAGGGACTGCTGGCAGGAAACAGAGGGGTATCTATTTCACCTCGGATGCCGTTTGAATCCCCACTGCGTATAATCAGACCAGCTGATATCCTGTCTTCAGCAGCATGCAGGGAGGTACGGTATTGCTCCCCTATGCGCAGCTAAAAAGGAGACTCGCCCACATTTCAGAGTAGTGCTGCTTTTGCACCGATGATCTTCCTTTATTGTTGCTCTACATAAAAGCAGCAAATGCATGCACTCCAGAGGATTTCCTTTAGAGCTAAAAAAAAAAAATCACCAATTATCAGGCATAAAGCATCATCTTAATAATATTTGAAAGCGTGGATAAAGTATTGCAGTTCAGCGTGCCAAGTCGTAAATACAATGACCGTGTCTCCATCTCTCGTGCTAATTATTGTTTGCGGCTTCAAAGTGTTCCGCGTGTTACGCAGTTGCTGTTTACCGCTGCTGACTAGACACCAATCAAGCTCAACTCTCTCTGTGCTGCCATTAGAAGCCTGTCCTGACCAATCACAACCTCTCGTTGTTTACACTAAAGTGGTGTGGGTAGCAGAAGTCAGCATTTCCCGCTGTGAGAGTTATTTTTAGACTCCCATCACGGAAGGAAGGGGGAAAAAAAAAAGAGGGCAGAAAAATGCATGTGATATTACAATTCCGAGGTGGGGAAGAGGGGGGAGATGAAAAAAGGGGGAGGGGGGAGGAGAGATACTGATGTGTGAGGGAGGCATGGGGGGGAGAAAATGGAGAGAGGAAAAAGGGAGAGATGAGAGAGAAAGAGAGCGAGAGGGAGAGACAGTCACAGTCGGTTTGCCTCATCTCTGGGCGTATCATCTGGCTTGCAGGGGGAAAATTACTGTACCAGTCCCCCAAGGGCCGGAGTGACTTCCTTAACCACTTTAATAAACTGGAAGAGTGTGATTGCCCAGACAGTGCTGCTGTCAGCGTGTTAATTAGACACAGTGCTTTATCAGAGCTGGCCACTCATGAACCAACCAAGCATATTACCATAAATGGTTTACTATCAGCCTGCAACGGGAAGGCAAACCCAAAGCATATAATCCAAATCCATTGTCATTCGCCTAAATCGCATGTTACTTCCTATACGAAGAAGTCGAAAAATCGTGCAGCCCCTGTATAGCTCAGCGGGATGAAACAATAAACAAACACGCATGATTAAAACCGTGTTTGTTTTGAAGAATGCATTTCGAATTAAACGTGGTCTTTGAAACGTTCCATGTTTTGCAATCCTACTTTCCAAAGCAGCCCCTCTGCCTCATTATCCGGAGGCTCCCAATTACATTCACAAACTCTGTTTACTGCCTGCTGAAGCTTTTTCACCTACAGTGTGTTCTTTTTCCCCTCACATTTGCTTATCAGCATGATCATATGTTCATATTATCACCTTTCTATTTCAAGACTGCAATTAAAATTTTGTGTAAGCTGTGAACCGTTTGCATGCCGTTTATTTTCCACTGAGAAACTCTGAATTATGATACGTTTTTATTTAGATCCAGAACATGGAAGACAATACAGAAAACAACCCTTGTACAATGTAATTGGTGGAAGAGGTCAGAAATAATAGGTTGAAGCTCGTCTGCAAAAAGGCTACATTAAGGTGTACTATGTAAGAAATGGCCACCTGTTGAATGCATAATCAAAACAAATTGGAGGGGAAGCAGATAAGCAGAGTAACCGCTGACTGCTTCTAACTGTATCTTCCATTAGCTAGCTAGCTCAGGTAGTGGTACAGCTAGCGGTCCAATTGGGAAATGAGAGCTCTGGGGAGGTGAGGGGCCAAGTGGGAAATTTGAGGCAGCTGGCAGCACCATAACATGACATACAAACTGTTATTTCTTCACATTCTGGTGATAATTTTAGTTCTTACATATTGGACCTTTAAAGGAGACGTTTTATGCTAATTTTTAGATTCATAATTTTATTTTGGGTTACCACTAGAACAGGTTAACATGCTTTAATGCTCAAAAAATGCATCAGTATGTACTCTCAGACTGTCTGCTGCACCTCTGTTCAACACGCCCTGTTTTAGTTCCTGTCTCTTTAAGGCCAGCCCCCTACCAAATACCCAGTGTACTCTGATTGGTCAGCTCACACGCGCCTGAGCCACCACTGGTCACAGAGTCCCCAGTTGACTGTCCTGTTTTCAGCTTCCTGTTAGCCTCAATTCTACCATGCATATAGGCATAAATTATGCAACTGTGTGACATGTTGATGTAGTCAAGGATTTTAAGGCAAGACTACAAATGAGGTGTTTCAGGCACTTCAGGAGCAGTGTTTATGTCCCTTTGGTGTGGACTTTGGGCTTTTTAACTTTTCAAGACATTTTACATGCTCAAGAAACTGAAGAAAAGGAAAAAAAGAAAGAAAACAAAGCTCCTTTAAGGTCTGATCTTTAAGACGCTAATTGAAGCCTTTAATTAATGTAGGCCTTAAGTTTTGCCACTGGGAAAAGAGGATAATGCCTGAGATAATATCAAGTTGGATAAGATCAGGCAAATTAGTCAATGTCGTTGACCGGCTCTATATGTTCACGTCTGATAAAGAATCCTATATTTAGAAGACAAATGGAGAAAACAAACAGAGGAACTTAAAAAGAACCCAAAGCTGCATGGTCAATTCTCCGGTTTCACACATTTGAATTAACACCATACAGTATGTAAGCACTGCTCGGAGCTACTTCATATTGTAGCTAATATATTCATCCTCTTCAAGACCAAGAATATACAATGGGGCGGGTAAGCAAAAGCAACAGTGTTTATTCACCCTGAAGACAGTGGATATAATAATCACCTCCAGTCCAAGTTTTTTGCAAAAATGAAACTAGGCTACTGAATAATTCATGAGCTCTGAGTGTGTGTCACCAACTCAGCATTTAGCTTGAGGAAACCATGGGCAAACTCTAAGAGGGATAGTATTGTTCCCCTTTCATCTTTTATGTGTTACTCTGTGCCTGGTATATTTAAAATTCCCATCTTCATAATGAGAGGGGGGGAAAAAGCATCATTCATCCCGAAAAAGATATCTGTTCCACTTGGAATCTGCACAGCACTGACCTCACAACAAATGTCAACACAAGTTGCATAATATATCTGAAAAGAATGAGAGCTATGAGACAACATGCTAACATTAAATTGTAATACTGGTGATTTTCATAACATCAAACCCCATTTATTTTCTTTCTCTAATACACATTTAATGGACCGTATTTACATAAAACATCTGACGGCGAAGTTTCCATCGTTGGTGGCGGGGTCCGCCATTCCTTCCCTCGATTCAAATTGACTCTGCACAAATGAGGGACTCGCAGGAGACGATGCGGGCATCTTTCAGTCACTGTTTATTTTGAGGTTGAAGCCATCGCAACAAATTCCTCATGATGGCGATGGCGGCCATACAACTTAGTTTAAAATCAATGTGCTACCTCAAACTGCTTTCTTTAGTCAGGTGCCCAACAGGTATATTCTCCAACCTAACATTAGTGTGGAAAGCGCTGTTATTGTATATGAAGGCGTCAAACATCCGTTTTAGGTGAATGAGATGTCTGACACCACTGACATGATGGTAGCAGTAGACAGGTAACATTTGTGTTGCCTTTTTTCAACAGAAGGTCAACAGTTTGCACACATACTGATGAATGTGTGCCAATTTGTAAACACTTGGAAGTTAGACACTCTTGATTGCACCTGCAGGCGCCTACAGGAAACAGGCCAGGCGCTGCAGAATAGATGAGACAAAACACACAGAGGTTTGACGGAGTGAAGAAGTGGCCTGGGAAATGAAAAGGAAAATGAATCCCACTGAAGTGGGAAGTGTAGGTAGAGGGGGTTGGTGTGCGGGCCATGTCTTAATCTATTTCCAGAAGCTTTTTTTCCCCTGACTGCTTGCCCTTGAGCCCATTATTTCCCATGCTGTGGGTGAAAATGAAAGATAACAGGTCATGAGCAAGAGACCCGACTGTGTAGGAAGGGAAATGAGCGTCTACCCCATCCTCAGCTGAAATATGCTACAATAAACATGCTGTATGCAAAATGGGAATATCTTAAAGGAACGGAAATGAATGTAAAATCAATCTGACACTGATGATTTGGAAGTGAGTTTCATTCGGAATGGAGTTGCCAAAAGACTGCGGCCGTGATAGGCACGGCAATTCAAAGCCTGCCATCCATCTCCCTTACGTTTCCCTTGATATTTCTGTCACGACTCCTCAGCTCCTGCGCTTACCTGCTCTCTCAGCGACTAAGTTGGAAAATCATTATCCTCGTCGAGAGTCAACATAAATAATTTAAAGCAAAAATGCAAAGCAGCACAATGAAAAACTGAAAAAAATAAAAATAAATGTTAAAAAAAAAATAATAAGACAAGGACTAATGAGCCTAACAAGCAGATTATAACTTTGACTCCGGGCGTGTATAAATATAACGTGGGATGAAAACTGTGAGAATTGCAGAAGAAAGTATGGGGATTTATTTTTCTATGTACCCATGAGGTGGTCACCAGAATCATAAGCGCAAATGTAAAAGATATTCGGAGGCTGAGAGATTTGGAGGACTGAAACAGTCGATATCAAAAATAAATAAATAAATAAAAGCCTCAATAAATAAATTAATATGTAAATGAATATATATATATATATATATATATATACCCACATTTTTCTTGCCGTTGCATTTATTTACTTTCCCATTTAATATTCCATTTCCATACATTCATGTATTTATGTGTATGAATTTATTAATGAACATTTACATTAAAGGGACATTTCATAGACACTTTTTTTTCCATGTCTTGATTTATTTTTGGCCTCCGTACAGAGACAGCAAACTTGTCAAAGATGCAGAATACTTGCTCGTAAACGTAGAGCTACTTAAAGCGCACAGCTGTTTATTTTCCCAGCAGATCCGCTATGCTTACGCAGTGTTTGGATATCACTCCCATGATAAAAAAAAGGGCCTTCCTATTGATCCGTCTCTACCAAATCACATAGAAAGGATTCTTGAGATCTTTTTTTTCATTCTTCCCGCTCGCCGATCTTTTCTTTCCGAAAATCTCACGTTTGCTAATGGATACTGTCTGAGAGGCTCCGCAAACAACACGCGGATGCACGGCAAATGCCAAAGCTTGTGCCTTTTTTCTGAGAGCGGGCGGAGAGAGTCAGGAGTGGACTAGCGGGTCGTGGGAGGTAAGTGCACTCAATTAACCCTTCTTTAAATACCGCCCTGTCTCAGTAGGTGCTGGCAAATGAGCTATGGAGATACAAAGTGATTTGATTAGGTGTGAGGTGGGCAGAAAAAAGAGTGGAGGAAGGGGGAAAGTTATACTTGAGCGTACTGTTGAGAGAGTACTTTGAGAGAGGTTTTTTTTTTATTTTTTAGCTATTTTATTTTATCGTTGTTATATATATATATATATATATATATATATATAAAGACCGGACAAAGCCAGAAGTCTCCTGCGCCCTCGGCTTTGTGAGGACCGAGCAGCGTTCACAATGCTGCTGTTAAAGTCATTGTCCACATAAAGGTGAGAGCACTGTGGTACTTACTGTATTATGCCCTGTTCTGTATGGCTGAATGTTGTTGTGGTGCCTCGTGGGAATGGCATTTCGACAATAGCGGTTTATGTATAGCTGAATACAATAACATGAACCAACCAACTGACTCAGTGACATGGTAGATCAGAGTAGGTCGGCGTTAAAGGGGCCCTATGTAGTTGTGGAGGAGATATTACAAACTCAGACTTCGAATATTCACAATAACAAACTCAGTAATGTTTTTTGTTTTTTTTCTATAACTGAATAAACAAGCTGTCCTCCGAGGAAAATAAGTTCCCCAGAAGCTAGTTTGAAGCTGAAGCTAGAGAGGTGGCAGGGTCTGCCACATGTAAACAGATTAAACCAGTAAGAAGCCGTGTTGCCTTTAAGGTCAGTTTGTTTATTCAGTCATGGAAACAGATAGTTTATTTATTTAGTTCGTTTAGGCATAAAAAAAAAAAATCTTCATCTCCTGATTAAAACTTCCTCCCCAGAACGACATCCTGCACCTTGAAACTGTGTAATTTAATTTGTGTGGCAGAGTGATCTGCAGACTGTGTACTACATACAATAAATTTGTCCGCCAGACATTAATTTCAGTAAATCTCGCTCTCCATTACAGCCTCCGAGAAGACAAAAAGGCATTATCATCGGCGCGCAGGCCTAGAAAATGTATTGAAGGCTCCCGCGCCGTGATTAATTTCACTAATTAATGAAGTGTGATGCCACCAGTGCTCGCAAATATGGTATCGACAGAGTGAGTATGACAGTCGGCTTTCACGGCCGCCCCTTATACAAATTCAGGGACGCTCGCGGGCGGCGTCAGAGGGCCGGCCTCCGTCTTATTTCCTCCGACTGGGGTCATGTGACTTTTTTTCTTAATCTTTGCAGAAAATGTCCTTCACGACATAATCAGACAATCAAGTGGTAATTAAAATGCATGACAATGGCAAGACAACGCCTCGTCTTTACAGCCCTTAAACAAACAGCGAGCTCAATGCCCCGTGAAACAATAAGCCACACACTTCAATGCCTAATCAGTCATAAACATTAATTGTGGCATCTTTCATTTGACATAAACTGTAATTGAGCATAGAAATGAGTTTATGCTGAGGGGGCTGGAGGAGAAGGTTATGAATCTTCTTATTTTCCGGGCTGTTTTTTTTATTATTTTTTTCCCACTCCGTGCTCTCACGACCGTGAAGATGTAAGGATCGAGCTTACACGGAGCCCCCTCTGGTTTTTACATCAGCGTCAGCGTTGCCTTTGATTCGCCGAGTGACAGGATCTGCAGTCACGTCGTCCGTGGGCCCCGGCCGCCCTGCTTTGGAAAGCCGCAGCCGCTGCTGCCCTTTCGAATCTGAAAGTGTCTCTCTTCCCCGGCACTCCAACGCTCCCTTCTCAAGCGAGACCGGCGCTGGCGGGGTGGGTGGATGAGACATGATCTCACTCTGGTAGGTGATGACATTGACAGGAGCGGCCAGTCACTCTGAATTGTTTGAGCGGAGTTGAAGTGCGGGAAATCTGTAGCTGGAGGTTGAGGGTGGGGGTGGCGGAGGGGAGGGAGAGATGATCCCCTGGACTAGTCAGAACAAACACGTCCCACTTACGGCCAGATGATGCGATGTGATGTCTCCCCTGGCTATGTGGACAGAACATGCAGAGTCATGACCTGGATTCTTATCCCATCACGACGAGCGAGCTCCGCAGTGTTTATCACGAAGTTCTGCTGTTTGCACGGGGATATCCACTGAAACTGTACTCGCGTCGTACTCGGCCACTGCCAGCATTTAACTTGATATAAATTGACTTGTAGCTCGAGCAGATTCCAATTTCAGAGTCTCTGCTGGAGGGCGGGAAAGAAAAAAAAAAGAAAAAAGAAAATGAGCGGCCGTTGATAACTTACTCCGTGAAAAGGAGTGGTACCTTTTCTCATCCAATTTCAATTAGTTTTTTCCTATACGGGTAGAAGTAGCAGATTTCAAATTTAATCTAACTAATAGGGCTTAGAGAGAACAAAGCCTAGGTTGATGGCTGCAGGCACACTGGAAATATCCTTAAGATAAAACAAAGTCAACGCCAGCGTTTGGGATATAATACGTAATCTTCTTTAAATGATAAGTGCTTCGCTCTACCTGTTCGTATGCATTCAGAGCAGAAGGGCAGGCCACGCAGACGAGTGCAATCCTCGGCGCTCTATTCCCCGCGGTGTGGCGCAAATAACGATTGTCTTGTATTCTGCTGTAAGGGAAGAGAAAAATTCACGGGGCCTCACCTTTTAGAGATGCATCACTAACAAAAAAAAAAAAAAAAAAAAAA
>CAEMYA010000238.1:4544281-4554877 GCA_903131615.1 Diplodus sargus | reverse complement strand
ATCTATTGTCGATTTTTTTTTTCTCTCTCTCTCTCTCTCATCCGCCGCTTTTTAATGGATCCCACACAAAGGCTGGCATACATGCAAGACAAATTAGTGCACGGTCCCTGCGACCTTATTCGACCATCGCCATCTCTTCCCTCAGTAACTACTGTATCAGTGCTACATAATTTGGTGTCTACATTTCCTGCGTGCTCCCCTGTGTTCTCATTATCTGCCTTTTATAGGATGCAATTCTGCTGCTCAGCACCAAACAAATTCACTGAGCATGTATTAAATACCGGAAAAAAAAAACTTTGCCTTTGATACAAATAGAGGGACGTGTTCTGTTCTGATTTTTTTTACATTCGGTGATTTGCAAAGTTTTTGCCAGCCAAAAATGTCCGAGTTTGTCTGAGTGTGATTACCTCCGCCAAGGAGGTTATGTTTTCCCCCTCCGCGTCTGTTTGTCAAGGTTGGTCGGTTTCTCAGCAGGGTTACACAAACGCCACTGAACGGATTTCCACAAAAAAACTTGGATGGAGGATGGGTCCTTGGCTCAGAATAGATGCCATTCACTTTTGGTGCAGATCTGGATTAAGGGGACAGGTCCAGGAATTTGTAACACTGCTAAATAGGGTGTTTTTAGACAGTTTTCTTAATTTCCCGGTGAATAACTAATGGATCCCGGCAGAGAAAATGAAGCGTCTTGGGGCGGCGGGTATCTAAAAAAAAATCTGGATCGAGAGGCGAGTCTTCTTTCATAGAGGGATAGAAACCTGCGACTACCAACCGATGTGCAGCTGAGCGAATGGGGATTTAGAAAGGTCTCAAAGGTGTCAAAGTTTTGGAAGTATATCCAAATGGATATGACGGATTTCGGCGCACAGCCAGATCTGCGGGGAGGGCGAACTAGACTCCACTCAGCGGCTCAACACGTTGTCAGGGTTTTAAATGCTACACCCAGCGAGATCTGCTTGGAGTAAGAAGGCGCCGGATTTTGAATCAGGGCTTGATTGAATTTAAGGGGAGCATTGGACCGTGGCAGAGGTATGCACTCTATTGAGCGCCATTCTAGTTATATTGTCGTGGTTTGGGATTTCTGGTTTAGTTATTTCCTGTTTTATTTTGGGTAGATTGATCCTTGTGTGTCACTGTCTTGTTTTCTCGCCTCTTTTGGGTGCCTTATTAGTTTCATCCTGCTCTCTGGCTTTGTTTTTCCCTTTTTTTTCTGTTCCTCTGTTTTGCTCCTAGTGGTTTTTTGATTCCCGCCCGTGTTCCCTGAGCCTCCGGTTTATACTTCTTTGTATTTTTTGTATTTTCTCTTTGCTTCTTTTTGGATTTAATCAGTTCTCTGTGACATTTTTGCAACCCTAACATGCAACCTGCAAGTATCTGTAATAATATCAGGTGAGATTAAACAGAGAGTGGACGGAGAAGAGTTCTATTTCTCATGGTAGTTTCTAGGTAATAATGTGTCAACAACTTGAGGTCTGTGGAGATTCTTTGGAAGCACACGGATATTGCCAGCGACGGCGTGCGTGCTGAAGTTTGTACTGTGTACTGTTTTTCAATCTTCCAACGTATTTAATGTGTTTATCCACCTGGGGTCGAGGTGTCTCCTACAAGCCGATCACTGTACTAAACAGTAAAAAAAGATCCTCCAGTAAACAGGAAGCTACAATCTTCAGGCACGGAATGAAATTGGGAGGAAGCGCAAACAAGCCATTGTGCATGCGTTGCCGTTCGCTTTTTAAATATATTCGCGAAATGACGGAGGCAAGCGAGTACATTTTAAGTGCTTCCCATTGTGTCACGTTTCTACTTGACACTTCCAGAAAGCGCACTCAAGAAAACCTCCACATCCCTTTTTTTCTCTTCATCACCGCTGCCTGCCCACCGCTTGCGACACCTCGTTTCTTGCGCCGGCTCATCTGCCCTCTTAGAGCACCCACTCCTACATATCATATGAGATGAAAAGATCAGCGGAGGAGCAGAACACTCGTGCGAGGTTTGCACGGGGAAAAAAAACAAAAAAACAGATCCATTGCTAGAATCTTAAGCAGGATATTTATTTTCCAATACTTCCTCCGGTCTCCTCGCCATCCAGGAGCTGATCCCTGATGATGGATGATTATTATTTACTCCACAAAACCTGACATTTATCTTACGTGGCTTCATCTAGTGTAGTCACTCCCACTGTAAACCTGACGCACATTTATTTACATTGTGACAGTGTGAATTGAGTGTGTTATTGTTATGGGCTGCACGCAAGAGTGAGCATGTGTGTGAATGTGGCTTTGAGGTTTAGCAGCGCCCATTAAAGCTGCGCCATTAAAAAACGAAACCAGTGAGTTTCTTGATGCGGGAAGACAGAAGTCTCATAAAATATGCATTCAAACAGCCTACTATATTTGTATGGAGGATATACATTATATACAAGACATGGCAAGAAAAGACCCTCCACAGTGTGTGTGTGTGTGAGAGAGTGACAATCCCAGTGTCACATGTAGAATCAATGTGAGAACGGCAGTCTTGTTGTACTGTGGTTAAAGGCGGGAAATAGACAGTGAATCTTTTCAAAAGACTTGTTTTTACAAGCAGGATTACTCACAATAAACTCAATTTTTCAGGATGTTTTTATTAGCGAAAGTCTATCGGCTTAGATTGAAGGCCTCATATACAGTACTGCATGATAAAAAGTTGGTTTTGAGCGCCCAGTGATGATTTTGTTCAGCCATCCTTTATGAAATGCCGCCGCGCCTACGTACGGACCTGAGTATTTTTTCAACCAAGTTTTCGGTGAAAAAAAAAAAAAAATGGCTCTGTCAATAGAGCGGACATTCCTTTCATCTGTGAGAGCATGCAGAGATATGTCTAAGCACTCTCTGAAAAACCCTCGCTGACGGCTGTGATTAATTGACAGGCTGATTGACAACTCAAATGCCAGAGACTGTCATTACATTCAGCATCCGCCTCGGAGCTGGCGGACTATCTCTCGCCTTTCGGCGTCCACACACACTCCGAGGGTGGTTCTGACTGACTATTTTAGAAAAAAATAATATCATTGCACCTCGCAGGTCTTCGAATACAAGTAAATTTGCAGCAACAAATTAACACTTCTGTCAGAATCACACATGTATTATGCCTCTGAGGAGTTCATGTAGAAGGTATCCACTTCTTCCTCGCCCCCATAGCACCTTGTGCAAATTGTGGGCGCAACTTCCACCGCGTCCTTAACTGGAACTGGCCTTTTCCACGGGAACAGGGCGCTAATCCTCTTTCGCAGAGCTATTGTTGAAGCGTATAATTCATTCATGAAGATGTAGGTTTGTGAATTTATCGGGTGATTATACGCACATTATTATGATAACTTAGCCCATTTAGCTAACGCCTCTAAAGCTGTGAATGTGCCGCCAGTCTGTCCAGGTGTTATGTTAAGCCTACAATTATGCCAGTTTTAGCAGAGCAATGGAAGTATCTCCCATTATCGTTCCCACCGTAGGCAAACCTCCCCAGTGACCTCCCCAGGATAGCCATTTGAGCGAAATGCTTTAGCCTTCTCTGTTAAACACTTTCAAAGTTTAAATCTGTACGTTTTTTCAAAGGAATAAATGTGTAAGATCAGAGGATAGACACGACTTGTTTTCCTCTCAATGTAGCCAGAGTTACGAGCCAAGAAGCTAGCTTAGTTTAGCGCGAAGTATGGACACAGCTCGCTAGCTTGGCCAGGCTATGCTGTTTTCTGCTGCAACCAGTTTTTTTTTATGCTAACCAAGCTAACTACCTCCTCACTGTTGCTCTATGGGCCTTTTTAGCTAACAAACTTTAAAGTGGTATTGTTCTTTCCATCTTATTCTTACCTAGAAAAGATCTTTTTATCATAGTATCAAACTGTTCCTTTTGTGATACAGACTACTACAAGTAAGCTAGGCTAAAAAACTATCTGTCCGTACAACGAAATCCTAAAAAACGTTGCTTATAATGAAATTGGGGGCAGTCTCATTAGCTATCTTCTGTCGAGAAATGTCGACACAACTGTTTTCATCACTTCTGTGGATTAATGTTTGTCTTAGCTGGCCTTTGAACTATCGCCTTGCTACTTTAACCATATGGTTAAGAAGATGAAACAATTTCACATTTCACATGCCAAGGAAAGTCCCGTTCACAGCTGCCTGAGCATGCACAGAGCTTTGGTTTACGATTTAACAGGCAGACTGATGCAGCAAAAATGCAAAGTAGCCCGGGACCTGGAGTGTGGAACGCTCAGGTGTGAAAGCGTCATCATCGAGTTACCCGATCTGGCTCATTAAAGATATAAAAGATATAAAGAAAAAATAACAACCAGACACACAAACGTAAAATGTGTCTTTTGCAATACGAAATAGCACAAGACGAGCTGCGGAGGCACACTAATGCCTGACAGAGATATTATGAGAATCCACATTATTAGGGAGAAGCAGATACACATGCACACAATTTTTAGACTTCTTGAAATAGACATGACAAGCATTTTAAGATCGCTTCCTGCTTGCTTTTCCAGACGCGCATCAGTGGGGAGGCGAGGCTCAGTACTCTTCCCCCGTAGGCCAAATTTCAGATGTCATTTTCAAAAGCGGTGATGGTCCAATTGATGTTTGTTTTGTTTCAACGCTGACATAGAAAAAAAAAAAAAAAAACCTGAATAAATATACCAATCATTATGTGTCATGAGCCTGGCAATGAAAGTAGACATATTGCAGGATGCTACGTTTCTGAGCATCACTTCAAAAGTCCCTGAACATGCAGTCTTACACCGGGTTACTGACATAAAGTATAAAAAAGGCTTGATTCTCAAAAGCAGGGAGGAACAGAAAGGCCTCGTTTAAAAAAAGTTTACCACGGGACCCTCAGTCGTGACTGCCATCCAGACCTGGAAGTGCCTGCTCTGCACGGGATTCTGATTGCTGCTGCGTTTAAAAAAAAAAGAAAAAAGATTCCTTGTCAAACTCCCCGTGACCCCGACGCTGACCAGAGACGAAAAGCTGGCATGACTGAACGACTGAGCGAGAGCGATAGACGACAAAGAGCAGGATGCGAAATAGACAGCACAGAGGCAGATTAAAATAGGAGAGGAAAGGGAGCCAGGGGCTTACTCCCTTTTTTAATAAGCGGATTCAGGTTTAATTTTTGATTTCACTGAACCCCCCCTGCCTGTTGCCCAGTCCCAGGTCCTGCATTATGTTTTGTTGTTTTTGTAATTTGTCATATTTGTCCGCGAATGGATTGCTCACATGAGTCACCAGAGGGTGAGAGTTTTGCCCGCAGAGGGCATTTAGAGCGACGACAACTTGTGCTACGACAGTGGGTCCACCGCCGCCGTCCCATTAGTCGAGGGCAGGTTGGCACGACATCCAACTACGGAGATGGCGTACAAATCCATCCCCGTTCTCCAGACAGTGATAATCCCCACTGATCTCCTCCCCGCCTCTCTCCCAAACCATCAGACAATGAGGAGGGAGGGAGCGAGGGACAGAAAATAAAAAAACGACTGACAGTGGTGAGGGGGCACAAAGCAAGGAAACAAGTGTTGGAGAGCAACAAAGTACGACAGAGGTTAGGAGAGATGGCATTAGGGAGGCACAGACGGAGAGAAATATGGACTAAGCGGCTCCACATCAGCCTGCCACCGTGATGTCACAAAGGCTCACTGTGCTGCCATGATGCACATGATATGCTGGAGAGGATTATGCAGTAATCACAGGAGTTTGGCTGTCCTCACAAGGGAGTATCTAAATCCCCCCCCCCCTCCTCCCACCAGCGGTTGAGCCCTCTGCTGGCTTCTCTGAGGGGTGTACCTAAGCTAAACAGTCGATTGGTATTGGGGAGGATTTAAAAAGCACTTCTAGGAAGAATCGGGAGGTCCCTTAATCGCGGGCAACATTAGTGGATTGTGCTCAGCAGAGAAAACAAAGGGAGGACACCAACGGCTCATGCAAAAAGCAGAAGGCAGAGATAACATTTACCGAGTCTTATGGAGCCCATCAGGCCAGGTTTATCTAAATTCAACCCTATTATCATCTCTCATTTAGAAGAATTGCTTCTTCCAAACTGTTAAAATTGTCACCTTTATTTTGAAATGTGAATGAAACAAGCTCTTCATCAAGCTTTTTCAATTTAGCCCCAGGTAGGCTGGGAACATTTAAACACCGTTTTAACCATTTTTCACAGAACTTCTGGCCCATCGAACACCAACGTTTTCAAACACTTTTTTGAAGTGGGAATGAAGGCAAAGGTTAAAGAGGCACTTGTTTAAAAAAAAAAAACCTGTCGGATCGCTCTTATTGCCTGACATAATGGGAGTCCATTGTACAGCCGCGTCGAGGGGTGTCGCTAAACAGTTGCGCCTCGGCGATGGCTGAATAATTGATCATTCGATTACCATAATCAATAGGAACAATGAAGAGAAATGGGTCTCAGTTGAATCCTGATGCCTCTACATGACCTACATAAGTAGACACATGTATTTACTTAATCTCAAAACCTGACACTGGGTCATAGAATTTAAACTGTTATTAAAGGGATGTTAAAGGGAAGTGCTGAGGATAAACTGAGTGGTCTCAGAAGAAGGAAGTTGCCCTGTCGTCCGGTGTTGTGGCGCTGAAACCATCAGCATAATACTGCACTTAACAAACTTACGTAATAGGCACAGCACCTCATTGCTATGCATCCTGCAAGCAGTCAACAATAATAGCTTTTAAAAAATGCTTCTCGCACTCAGCCTTCAAGACGAATGCACATGCCGGATCCTTTGACACGAGCCGGTGATGCTCATACCACTTTTGTCCACAGGGGCCGCCAGAATCAACAAAATAAAACCTCCTTGTAGCAGCTTTAAATTCCGATTAGAGGGTTTTGCGAAGGCCTATTGATTATAAATAACTAAATGCAGTCGTTCATCTATTGGGCCCCAGTCTCACCTCCGTACGTATAATATTCAGTGTGTTGTTTGTGCAGAGTGGCAAAAGGTTGACTTAACTTAATGTAGGTCAGGTAGGTGGGAGTTTCTAATATATCCGTCTTGGTATACTGTGACTGGTGAACCATCACAAATGTCTGTACCCGCCCTCTGCCTGTATTTTGGGGACACTGCTGGGCGATCTAAGGATTATGATCAAACAATGATATTTACCTAACACTAAAGCAGGTAGTTTCTGTCATACTTACGATACAGGATGGTATCTATAAGAGTAATGACTTAAAAAAAAACATCATCATTGGATTGAAATCAGGGTTTTGTCCAAAATTACATTCTTTGTCTGTGAGTGGTTTGCAGCTGCTGCTGCGGCTCGCTGGCTAGTCATCACACTGCCAAGTGCATTTCTTTGTTTTTGTGTTGGAACAGCATGACATATCACCAATCAGGGCTTGAAATTAACACCATCCATCCCGGCCAAACCCTGGGCACAATTTGACTGTTGAGAGCAACTTCGTCTATTCTCTCTGTCACTTGGGTGAGTGGAGTTTTCTTCACTCTGGTTTCTTGAACCAACTCCCGAGCGTCATCCAGCACAGAGGGGTTTGATTAGTGTGACCCGCCCCGTCTCACTCCTCCCTTCCTTGTTTTGTCTCTTTTCTACAGACAACATCCATTGTTGTTTATACGCTGCGGGAACAATTTCAGTCTGCATTCTTTTCCCCCAGTTCTGCGGCATGATGCAATGCGGGACGGCGAAGCACAATCTGTTTATTTTCGTGTGACATCTTCAGCCGAAGCGCGCGGGAAAAAAAGCGCAGATTGAGAAGAAGAGATTGCACGTATTGTTACATTTTGATATAAAGTCTTGTTTTTCCCCCCCTATTTCTCGCTATGCTGCCTGGAGCATATCAGTCATAAGGAGGCTCTCGTACTCTGGAGAACTAAAGTGAACACTTACGACTGAACAATGATCCCCCATGTCGCAGCCACCACATCACATCATTACCTCGCAGTTTTTCCTGCTAACGCTTTACAGCTGGGATATGTGTGTGCAACACATTTTTTGTAAAGCGTGGTAAGAAAATACACGGGAGGCGGAAACGCACGATACGCGTATTGATTTGTTTCCAACGGAGCGCGGAGACCTAACTCCTGTCCTTTTTTCTTTTTTTTCCTTTTTCCTGGCGGGTTCTTGAAATTTGCCTGACATTTGGCTGGACTTTCATGAGACGCCACCCATCCTGAGCCACCGAGTAAGCTGTCTGGGGCAGGACATCTGGCGGACCCCAGCGCGGCCACATTGGCTTAATCTCTGATCTGTGGTTGCTGACATGCCCTCCTCACCTCCCATCCCCCCAAATCCCTCAACTTTCAGCTCGCTGTCAGCCTCCATCTCTCAACATCTCTCTTACTTTCTGGCTCCTCTTACTTTGTTTTTTGTTTTTTTTCTTTCGTGCAGGTGCCTGCTATGTATAAGACATGTCTACCACGTCTGTGTCTGCAGGTGAAATAACCTCTAATCCTTCTAGCGTAGATGTCATACTTTGCTATTTAATTTATTTGCCTGTATACTTGACTTGACACAAAGAAAAGGGAGGGGGGGATTTAGAAGAACAAGAGGCAATAATGATCACAGTAGTACAGATGAGAAGGGAAATAATGGGACCAAAGGATGAGAAATGAATAAAGACACTGACGCAGGCGTAAAAATAAACACAATAGGGGAACGATACCGACTGTAAATGAATCGTTGTAAAGGACGCAAATGGTACAAAAGGCAATAAGTTGCTCCCGCGTGTTAACACATGGTACCTTAAGAAAACCTCCCATTGGTAATGCTTTTATATCAGTGTTACCTTTATCCGCCTTTCATTGCGAGCGGCACTGCGTTGTCGCTGTGGATCTATACGGCGCTGCTCGGTTTGTTTGATGATCTGAAGGATCTCTCTCGTGTAAATATTCCATGGACGTGTCAGTATTCAGCGCAGTCGGTTTAAAAACACGATACATACTTACAGCACACACTTTAGCACTCGATTCATACGTAGCCTGACTTCTGTAGCGGCACACAAGGACTCGTCTTCGCTCAAACCGCTCATCTTCAGTGATCGGAGTCTTCTGGAAGTCCAGTATCACGCAAAAAGAAGTCCCTGCGTATCCTTTGACACCTTTGATTCAAAATGTCTTATTCTAATACCAGGTACTTTACCCCACATCACTCCGAGCGGGAGTCGGACCTGCATAATGAAATCAGGCAGATGACCCATCACGTTCATAGTTACGGATGCATGAGAGTGGATTTCCAGAAGTTTTTTTGGGGGGGAGGACTGATGCTTTTTCACCGCTGCGCCGTGGCATTTTCTAAATTACACGGCGATCGCAGCACAAGGAAAGGTCTCAGAGGCTGCGAGAGGTGCTGGCATCTTTATTTTTTTGTGGTAAATTTGCTTTTACCATCCAGTGTTTTTCTTGCCTCGCTCCCTTGACTTGGTCTTTAAAGGGAACCAGAAAATAAGCGCACTGGACAACATTGGGGAGCGGAGCAGCCCGAAGGTAAACAACAGATCGGGTAATAGAGGGCGGGGGGTTAGGGCTGGGTACACTGCCTGGCCAATTTACTTGAAGCCTAGGGTTGGATACATGCCATGTCAGATACACTCGTGGGTCAGGGTCAGGTTTAGGGTTACAAAAAAAGACTTGCAACAATTAGGGTTAGCCCAACTCTAACTGAATAACTGAAAAGTTGTCAGCTATTAAATGAACTGCCAACTGTTCTGATTAATGATTCATCTTTTAAATCGGCTGTCTATGACAGTAAACTGAACGTCTTTGGGTTGTGGATGAAAAAAGAAATTCGAGGTTGTCGTGTCACGCGGCTCGACCTCTTTCAGCTTTTTCTGACATTTCATCGGAATTAATAATGGAATCAACGGCTCAAGAGCTGATTCTTTTTACATTTTCAAATACATCTTCGTCGCATCTCTCTCTCTCCTTTATTTGTATCGGGGGCAGGCGACAGCTGAGGGGTTTTAGGTGAAAGCCGGACGAAGAAGAATCAACTTTGTATCTCCCATCTATCATTACTTGGAGGAATGTGAACACCGTTGAATTAGAAGGGCGAGCTCTCTGTCCTTTTTCCATCCGAGCGCGCTCAGACAAAATAACGAGCGGGGCCGCGGAAAGAATAGCGAGGGGCTTGATGTGCCTCGCTGAGACGTGGCTTCACAGAAACACATCAGACTCCGCAACAGCTCTGGAAGCCCTCCAGAAGCGCTGCGGAGTGCAGGCTGACAGAAGGAATGAGACTGGCAAGGGGGAAAAGCAATGTGGTCCTGAATCCCCCCCCCTCTCTTTTTCTTTCTTTTTTTTTTTTTGACAACAACAGATGTTGTAATCTCGGCTGTGTGACGGCGAAGGCATGTATCTGTGGTCGGGATGATGAACCACTGGCCAAGGGGTTTAAAACAACAGTACTTTCACAAGCCATTGCTCTCATTGTTACCCCTCCGCAGTCGGCTCATGCAGATGCTCCGCATAATGTCGCCCGCTCTGTAATCGCGGGATTACGACTACTGTAGCCAGGCGCCATCATGGCTTCAATCATGAGGCAAACCCCAGCCCTCAAATTGTTATTTTTTTATTTAATTATTTTTTTTTTT
>CAEMYA010000238.1:4518007-4536173 GCA_903131615.1 Diplodus sargus | reverse complement strand
AAGAAAGGCGAAGTGGGTTTTTAGGTTCTGCAGCGAGAGAGCGCGGGCACAAGAAACACACACACACCGGGATAAGTGTACTCTATCTGCGTGTGTTCTTTAAATTTTAAACGGCGCCTGCTGGATGGAACACATGCAAAAGGGGGAGGTGAGATGTGCAGAAGTCTTGTAGCGCACATAAAGATGTGATGACATTTAGGTTTTTGAGCAGAGGGAAGGTGCCTCTGCTGGGAAACACGCTGGCTGTAACACCTGAATACGATATGTGACACAACGGCGGCGAGCTCGCTGTTGTGTGCCGAAGCTGAACTCATACCTTATATATGACTTTACATCTTGGAGAGAGCCTGCGGACGTATCCCTGCTCGGTAAACACACGTGTGAACAAACGTTACCAAACTAGTGCTTTTTTTTTTGTTGTTGTTTCGGGACAGTTTCCGAACTCCACACTTGGTCACGCTACAAAAGGTTCAACACGTTCTGCACCACAGATCTATAGCGTTCTTCTCCTCGTCATTAATTCCTCATAAACTGTGCAGATCATTAGCCGGCTGCCTCGTCCTTTTTTCTGTTTCTATGGTTACGGGGAGTCTTAAGTTCGTACCTGTGCAGCATTTTTCAAGGAAAGCAACAAAAAAAAAAGGTGTGAACGTGCAGGAGGTGCTTCTCTGCTACCTGCTGTTGGACATTGCAGTACTGAGCTCCGGCTGTTTTCCCGGAGGTGGAGCGGGACTCTTTCTCAGTCCGGGAGCAGAAGCGATGTGGAGCGGGTTCAACTGAAGTACGGCGGGAGGGGACAGTGCGGGAGGGCCAGTCCGTAGGCAAAGGTTATTTCTGAAGCTCTGGAGTAATTAGCCGGCTATATTTTGCGAAAGGCTGCTTTTTATGGTTTGACTTGAGATCATTCAATAAAAGAAAAAAAAAAATAAGGATCCCTCGCGCTCGGGCAGATAATTCTCCGGCATACGATATGAATCGACTACGTTACCCAGTGAGCCTTTGTGAGCCTCCAGTCCTCACATTGTCAATATGAGGCTGAACACTCGCCAAATGAGGAGACTGCTGCCAGAGTTATGAGTCAGAATTGAAAATGGAGAGAGAGAGAGAGAGAGAAACATCTGGAAACTCCAATCAGTGCAAAATCAGGTTCCAAGCACTGAGAGTAAAAAGTACATATATTTAGACTCTGGCAGTCACTTCATGACAGATGCAATGTAACTAAGTACATTTACTCAAGGGCTGTACTTTGCTCCCACTATTGTACTTCTTACTCCACTACATTTATTTGACCTTTGGGTACTTTTAACAACACTGCGTGATGATGCAGTCCGGATGCAAACATCTGTGCAATCAGAACATGTGACCCTACCAGCGTTGTCCAAAACAGTTCACACCCACTGATAAAGAATACATGAAATGGTAATATGACACGAAACACACGTGAAAAACAGAATTAAAATGTTTTAAAAAGGCGGTAGACTACGACTTCTACCCTAAGGCTATCAGAGATTGAACGCTTAGGAGGGCCCCCGCTCTCCCAAGTGAAATGGTTCCCCTGATCCACGCCCCCTTGCCTTATCTCTCTGCCAAGTGTACAAGCACAGTGGCCATTACCTGCTCAGCCAGCAGTGTTCACCCAAGCATGGCAGGGCTGGCTGTGTTGTAATTAAAGACCTGCTGGACGGGGCGCTCACCTGCCTCCCCAAAGAAACTTTACAGTGTATGTCCATTATCAAGCCACAGGGAATTTACTCCCATCCAACATGTATGTTCGGTACACTGGCTGTGTGTGTAATGTATCCGCCCGTCAACACGAACAAGGCTCCGAACATACCACCAAAGAACCTGCAGGAAGCACCCACACACAATGGGATTCAGTGGTACACACAAACATAACACGAAATGTGCAAACACGAAACCACAAAGCCCTCAACCTACACACTCAGCCACTACAGCCGGAGGCCTCATACACCCAGGGACTCCAGCTGCGTTCAGAAGATTCCTCCCTCCTTCTCAATCACGCCACACTGATTTTAAGGACCTGCCGCTTGGCAGCTTTTCATTTCATGCAATTACGTCTGAAAGCTCTGCTTATTTCTGCTAAGCTTGAGTCACAACTGGGTAAACATTTTGTCCCTGTAGCGCGCTGATCATCGTTTGGTTGACGATCGCGGCAGCGCGTCCTGTGCATAAATCACGCGTGATGTATGGAGTACAGGACGGGTTGCATCTCCTCGCTGGAATTTACTTTCAGTTGCCGGTGTGTAATTAAAAAAAGCACCGCTACACGTGCTACGCATACATAAAAATGCGCTAACGTGTGTCCTACGTGTTTCCGTTTTGCGTTGTGTTCATTGCCATCTTCGATGTCATCTTTACAATTTAAGCTTTCACTTTGATCGCTTGCACCGAAGCCTTTCAAAGGTCGCTTTTTTAAATTTACTTTGCTTCTGAATTTGTGATGTCACAAATCGTGCTCGTGGACCCGCCTCTTCATATCAGCTTTTCAGTGAGCGCCGAGAAAATTCAGACTTTGAGCGATGAATGTAAAAAACAACCCACTGGTGTGAAAACTCTTCTGCACAGTGAAGCTTAAACTTCCAACTGGAGGGAACAAGAAGAAAACCCTTTTTTTTTCTTTTTTTTCACTTGAGGGGGACTTGAGCCCAACGTTAAATGGTTACCCCTGGTAATGAAACCATTTGTTCTGAAATTGGAGAGCGTTCCGTTGCAAGGAAACAGATTAAGTACACCCAGTGAACTCTAACTACGACCCCGGTTGAGCAGAATTTTGCAAGCCTTTTAAAGCACATTTGCTGCCACATTATTAAAAGTTGGATGAAACACAACTTTTCTCTGGCTGAACGAGAATATTATTCGGCCCCGCAGCTCCTGTCAGAGCCCAGAGCTCGGATCTGTTATCCAATGATGTCAGGCCACATGGCAAATCCCTCGGGGTGATATTTGCGCTCTGAAGTTTGACAAACGGATCAGCTCAGTTGTGAAATCTTGCTTTTTCTTTTTCTTTTTCTTTTCCCAGTTAAGGATTATCTCCATGCAGCCCTCGTCTGTCTTTTATTGCATTAGCATCCTCCTGCTCTTTTTCTTAGGCATTGATTATTGTTCAAATGGACACTAAAAATAAAGCACCACGTTACACCAGTACCAGCCTCTTTTTCCAAAAATTCTAAAATTCTGTTGTTTGTCTTCACACCTCTGCACGCTCTCAGGAAAAAAAAAAACTTCCCCCACAGCGAACTAGAATCCCCCGCAGCATTGCCGAGGTCCCTCAGATCTTCCCACCACGGACTCCCGGGCTATCCGCAGAAAAAAAAAAGAAGCTGTCTGCTGATACGCCTTTCAGAGAGAAACGGCCTCCCTGAATACACAAGGCCGGTTCTCTCATGTATTTAAATAATCGCTCTCAAACGTGTTTTCGACTCCCTTGCAGTTTGTACTGTTCGACTCCGATGTTTCAGGCCTTAGTGTCTTTTCTTTTTTTAGAGATAGCTACATATTTGTATAAAAAAAAAAAAAAAGAAGCAGTCATTTGTAAAAAGAAAAAAAAAGTGGATTCCCTTTAACCTTTCTTTTCTTCCTGCTATCACCTCTGCTCTCCTTCCATGTGTCCATTTTTTCCATGGCTTCTTCTTAGCTGTCCAACACACACAACAGAACACAGTCGACACAACCTGTCTCTAAAGAAAAAAAACATTTTCTTCCTATTCTACCTTCGTTGTAGTTTTTTTTTTTTGGACAGCTAGAGGTGAAGTGGAGGCGAGCCGGTGTCCTTCATGTAGGTACAGTACAGCGGAGCACATCCCGACCGGACGGTGTTTTTCGAAAACGCAGTCAACTGGCTTAAAAAAGTTAGCGTTACGTCTGTGGGGAACCTCATTTGACATTTGGGTGAGCTTTTACTATTCCTGGACTCGTCTGCTCCCAAAACTGAACCCTGGGCGAGCCCGATTTCCTGCCTTTTAAGTTAACTTATGAAGCATCACAGGATTGAGGACTCAGAGGGGAAGAGGAAGCCACAATTTTTCTCCTCAACCCCCGCTGTCTTTAAATGTTCCTCTCTGGCAGTCAGTGCAAAAAAAAAAAAAAATACGGAAAAAAATACCCCCCCCTCACAACCGTATCACATTTATCTTGGTGAAAGAATTTAATCACACCAGGGAGATTACAGTGGAGGCTTTAAAGAGCACTCAAATGAAATGTTGAAACATGTAATCTAAATGGGCTGCGCTGCCCAAAAAGACTGTGGTGGGGCTTACTGTACTTAAAACGATAACTTTTTTTCCCCCTTATAATGTCAGACGCTCGAATCTGAAAGTTAGCTATAAAGAAAAAAAAAACATTGCCTCGGACTATATTTAGAAATAACCTCGTCACATAACAACCTCGACATAATAACACCGCAGCTTGGCTCATGTTAATCAGTGCTGCTTGTGTCAATAGCTCTGCAGGGCACCGTGGGATCTATTTATGGTTCACGGTATTAAAATAATTTGGAGCTGCACCACTTCTGTCTCCCTCCTTGCCACTGGATGCAGACCCTTATGTCGAACACTGTTGATTTTTGTTTTTATCACGACCTCAAAAGTAATTCTTTTAAAAAAAGAAGTGCTTCGAATCAGAACCGACAGTCCGACATTAATCCTCCTCAGTCTCAGACTGAAAAACGTGTCGTATTTCATCACTTTCGAAATACGACACGAAAAACAAACACGTTTTATTTAGAAAATGGTGATTGCTGTGATTTATGATGGATTATATGTTAACTACTTTATGCAAAGATGCATTTTGTAACAATTCTAAAGGTGTCAAATCGCCATACAGGAGTAACACAACCCGTCAGTAAACCAGCCAGTAAATAAAAAAGGGCACCAGCAGTTTGAAGGGGGGGGCACCATGGGCGGCCATGTTTGGCTGTTTGGTGTTGGAAAATGATGAAAAATACTGTTGTAAAGGCTGCGATTTGCAACTCAACACAATATATGTTCTTTTTTCATTTTCAAACAGTGGGCAAAATGGCATAATACTGCACAGCCCTAGAAGAAAATAAATGACCTCTGGTGATCAAAAAACATAATTACCTGTTTTTTTCTGCATTTGTTAAACAAAAATGCCACATTTCCCTCGTTCCGGCAACTGAATTACGAAGATTTGCTGCTTTTTTCAAAAAACACTATTTCACTCTTGAGCCAACCCAAGGGTAAACATCTCCTCTGCCATTTACAAGAATGGCACACAGACGAGACGTACCGTCAGCCATTAGCCTTGGTTGGTGGCTGCATCGTTTGTCACCGAGGCTCTGAGAGGGCAGTTCGGCTGAGGTCTTTCTCAAGGGTCATTGACTGTTTGTATTCAAAGAGCGTTTTTCTGCTAATGTACCACTGTGGCCCCCACATGTTGTCTGACCACTGACCATGGCTCACTCTGCTCCCAAGAACAACAACTATTGATTAAGCTGACTGACAGCAAGACAGACCGACTGGATAACGTTTGGATGACGGCTCAAGGCTGTGCAGATACTGAGGACGCAGCTGCAGTCTTCTTGCACTAGGACCGTCTTTGATACCATGGCCTTTACAGACCCCCTTCTTCACCACACATTCAGCATGACATGGAGTTCACGGCGAGGTCATTTTACCAAACGACTTCACATGATCGGGTGAGGACCCGATGAGTGATTTGTCCACGAAGATTAGATCAGAGTGAAAGCTAAGAGCTTGGCAGGGTAAAAAGGTCTACTTTTCACTTTGGCTCACCCTAAAGTGAACCAAACGCCTCAAAGATTTGAGAATTTCCTCGAGCAACACGTTTTTTTCTCATCGTGTTGATGCCGTGATGATTCACATTAGCAGACAAAAAAATAGAACCGCAAACTAGTCAATGACCCTTGAGAGAGGCCTCAGACAAGCTGCCCCCTCAGTGCTTCAGTGACAAACGATGCACCCACCAACCAAGGCCAACCAGACGCAACATTTATTTAGGCTTGTCCACAGGCAAATTGAGGACATGGCACTTTCTGATTACTTTATATTGACTCTCCGCTCTTAGCCTAGGGAGTTGGAGGCCACTCTAACAGGAAAAGCTACACTCTGGGGCTTACTGCTAGACACGCTTTTACAGCAGAAATGTGTTGGTTTAACCCAACTGATAGTTAACTCTCCCTTAATGTTTTTAATCACCTTTTGTCTATAAGATTTGTGATTCTTTTTTTCTTCTTCTTTTTGCATAAATCCAGCGAGGGGGATCAGCCCAAAGCAGTGGCATGATCGGCCTGTGTGAAGTAAACAAAAGAGACGTATTACGCTCATTTTCAGAACAAAAACAAGTTCCCCCTGGACACCTGCGCTGCCCAATGAAACTGTATCAGACACGAGCCAGAGCAGTTTTTCCCCTACACCTGAATGGTAATGGGTCGGCCCAGACTTTTCTCCAGTGCTGACACAGCGCTAAAATGGAGATAGCACTGGCTATGCGAGGCTAGACTCATTAAACATTAAAAGTATATATCTTCGGGGCGATGCTCACTTGCAGAATGTCAAACACAAAAATGTAGAGCAGAGGCACTGATAGTTCTCAGATAGGCACGTATTTTCATTTCAAAACATAAACCAATGACCTGCAAACAAAACTCGGCGGTTTACTGACAGGTCTGCAAACTTACACACTGCGTCAAAACAGAAGAAAACATCATGTGGCATGATGTACCAGTCCGCACACGTCGGTACTAATTAAGAATCCGCGATAAAGACGCATTTCTCTGCTAAATATACTTTGTAACACAGCGTGTGTGCTAAATCAAAGCTGCTAAGTACATCATACAGTACGTTCAAAAGGGTTCAGTGCGAACACGCGCGCACACACATACGGACTCACACGCTGCACTTCGGTTTCGCAGACACATGCGTGAGCTGCTCCGGCGAAGTCTCGCACAAACAGAGTCCTGGAGATTTATTTTGAAGTGGCAGCGGTTTGCTGTTTGTTGCTAGCTCTCCACATATTGTGTGAAATATTTTATTCTCAGGTCCCACACAGCTGACAGCTGATGCTACACATGCACCATAATAAAAGGAAGAAAAAAAAAAATCCATATCCTGTGGACCAGTTCTAGCACGCCCCCCTCATGCACAGGTCTGTGACTGTGAGCTCTGAATACATAATTGCCCACAGGGGGCCTCTGGATGCCTTCTCCTCACACCACCTTTGATTACTGCATATCTAACCTCCTGACCTGCCCACACTTTGATCAGGCCGGCCTCTAAAGATGCTGGACGTGTGCCCCAGCTCCTGCTGCCTATACACATTCCCTCCAACACGCTCCCTGACACTAAATTATAGATTATGTTGTGTGTGTGTGTGTGTGTCGGAGAGAAGCTTGAGGAGTTCTTTCAGTGCTGGTTAAAGCTGTGAGGGGGACATGCTCAAAGAGCATTTTCTCTGCTCTGCATAGTAATTACCCTCCACCTCGGAGTCTACACGAGTTCATGTTGCACGCTGACACGAGGGTTTCTATTAAATGCGATAATCAGCGCGTGCCAGCGATGTATGTGGATTTTATACATCCCGCCACTTGGGGAAAAAAAAAAAAGCAGCGGTGCTATTTTGTTTATCTCTGCATACATTTCACTGCAGCTCAGCCAGCTCGTAAACTGTGAAGGACACATTACGGGCGGCTGTGCCAGCTGCGAGGCTCGCCTCTCGTCGGCTCCGTAAACCCCGCAAATGGCTGGCGGAGTCCCAGCGAAGATTTCAAACGGAATTCGCGAGATTTCACTGGGACTTTTATGGCCGCATACTGAAATAAACACAAATGAATAATCAAGAAGGGCATGAAAAATACATCTGTATGGGATACGTGCGCCGTATCCACAGACGGATGTGGAAACTCTCTTGGCAGAAATAAAGCCCGTGTAAACAGCCGCCCGTGCACGCCGCCACTTGTTAGATAGCGTTGATGTCGAAGACGCGGACGAAGACCGAAACAGATAAGGAAAAACGGGGGGGGCTAGGAATGTGCAGAGCTTATGGAGATATTTCAGCGCGGTTAACAGAAAGGGGACAACAGGGACAGCAGCGAGAACATCTTCTAACATCTGGATTACATAACCCTGCAAGTTAATCTTACCTCGGGCAGCCTTTTGACACACACTGTACAAACGGCATCAGTAATCCTTGAGTGACTGCCGCACTGCTACATTTAAAACCTCACTTAAAGGGCTTTTCTCTTTTGGGTGGGGGGAGGGGAGGGCGTTCTAATTAATCATTCGGGATTCCCTTCGGTCCACGTTGAAAGCGCTTGTGTTTGGCTTTTAAAGGGTAGGAAGGAAGGAGGAGGGCCATGTTAGGATTTGAAAAATCATCCAAATATCATATCCTCCGGTTAATAGGTCTGCAAACAAATCCCTACTCTCAGTATCTGAAAGCACACAACACTGAGGATTCTTCTCCGCGGCTGGAAATACTGACCCCTTACACTTATTAGACGAAAAGGTCCAGGATTCTGAAGACTTCTGAGCCCTCGAGAGGATGTAGACTGCAAATCGGAAACGGTGCTGGAGGGGCTAATCATCCATATGTTATGTCACAATGCATTCTCTGAGTCATGGAGCCAATGTGTGGGCAGTGAGACTGCAAAAAAAAAAAAAAGACGGCTTCTATATGAAGCAGCGGGGAACGTTGCGAGTGATCCGCCCAAGACACGAGGTCTCGCTCGGGAGAAGCAGCACAACGCTGTTTTTAAAAAAAAACTGTGTTTATTGTGCTGTTTGCCGGGAGACGTGTCTGGGGCGCGACGGACAACATATGCATTCACCTCGACAACTCGTACATCTGTGCAAACACAAACATGACACGCTGAAAGGATATTGAATTTTTCCTCGGCGCGCGCTTTTTTTGTTGAATAGGCACCTTTTCTCAAATGTCGGTTGATGGAATGAAATGAAACGAAATTAAGACGGGACATTTGGAAAAAATGGAGCTGTGCGAAGTGACGAAACTGACCTGATTCCATCAAACCAAATGTGGGACACCATGCCAATTCTGAAGGGGAGCCTTGTTTTTGATGCGATCCAGTTAACTCGTTGGAAACACAGCACAGCGTATTGAACGTGAGGTATCATAGCTGCTGTTATCAGTCTTTGGTTTCCTTTCTTATTTTTGTAGAATTCATCCTCACGTGTCTCCGTTGTGATTTCCCACTTCCTGTCTTTGTCCTTTACCCTCCTTTCTCCGTGCACTCTTGCATTTCACCCGTCCATTAACCCTTCTGTATTTAAATCTGTGCTCTTCCCTCGCTCTTTGTCAGTTTGCTTCGTCCTGCGTCTCGCTGTCTGTTCCCCGTAGCCCTTTTTCATTTCCCTCCATTTTCATATTCCTCTCTAGTTTTCATGGATTCTCCTTGTTGTTGCCAGCTTTTGTTAGCTGCCTTTTTGTTGCATGCATTTTGGATTTTTTTTACTTTCGGGACTTGAATTTGCATGATCAAATCTTTCGCTTTTGTTTCTTAACCTGCCTGCTTGTCGAGTCGGCATTTGGGTACCTCGCCTGTTTGCCAGTCTGTAACAAGGCGGACCCGTGCTTTCACCCACGAGTGTTCAGTTCGATTGACATAAAACAAAACGCGTCCCCGTGATGACAGCCTTCCCTGCTTTCTCTGCTCACAGCCATTGGATAAAAAGTCAGATTTGAGACTATAGAGAATTACAATGTCATACATCATCTCAATACGTGCAGTCTTAAAGTCTTAAAGTCTTAAAGTGGAACATCTGGTTACCATGGAAAAGGACCAAACTCTCATTTTATATCCAGATAGTGATATTTATTATGATATAGAACCTTTGCTGTAAATTCAGTGAAAGAAAACGGTTATAAATGACCACACGGAAAAGACCTATTCATTACACAAGTATTGTGTTTTACACCTAAACAGCAGACATAAACCCTCTGGTAGCTATGTGCTTCTCGTGTTGTCTTGGCTGTTTGAAGTCATCCTTTCAGTGTTCACCCTCCTCCATGTTCGTTTTTTACGTTGCGTTCATGAAAATTTCCCGGCTGCATCCGTTCCGCGACGAAGACATGGATGAAAGCGATGACAAACACAGCCAGAATAATAACTCTGATTTGCGACACAATGAAACAAACCATTTTCTTTAAATCAACAAATGATAGTGTCACGTATAAATCATCCCAAGAGAAAATAATACCAGATCTTCATAATCAATTCAACATTTTGTGCATTATTAGAGCATTGTTAGTGAAATATGATGGGGTTTTTTTGGTCTGCAGCAGCAATAACATGAACATCTTTAGATTTTAGAGCCATCTGATGCCACCTGATGACTCACTAAATTTCAGTGATAATCATTTTCTGCTCTTCTTTCTCACAAAAATCCATTCTGACTTCAGTGAAAGGCAGAAAACCTTCCAACAGAAAAGTCCTGCCACCCCTTTTCTTCATGTTATTGTATGTAACAGTTGTTTCATGTTTTTTGCAAAATATTACTCCACTATTTCATTGGCCCCGGCTGTCTTTCAAGTGCTGCTGCATGCATTATGCAACATCCATGTTTGGCAACCCTAACAGCTCCCTGCTTTGTTCCAATACAGCTCGGCTTGCAGCTTACATTACAGGACGTCCATATCGCGGCATAATACGCTTGTTTTTTCCAGCGCGACGTTTCTCCCTCTATTCTCCCAGCAAATGCAGATTTTATTAGACTTCGCCCTGTGAGTACTAACTGTAAGTTGGGAGCAAATCTGAGAAAATGAAATGGAAATACAAACTGAATTAATTATGAAGGGGGTTCCCATATGAGGGAGTTTATATTGTTAGTCGGTGCAGTTAGTCGCTGTAGCCTCATTACCGAGAACAGTCGAAAAAAGTAAAAACTGTGATACGGACGACAGACAGTCTGGAAAAATAGAGTTACACACACACACACACACACGAAACTCGAAACAGGAACAAGACTAATGTCAGAATAATGTAATGTTTCGTTCCCTATTTTTTTTTCTTTTAGTGTATGGCATCGCATACGTGACTATCTCCACTGAATTATGCTACAAGTTCAAATTCAAACACTGACTCTATATACCATCACTGTAATATAATCACAGCATCATAGCAGGTGTAAGTAGGATGGAAGCACACGCTGGCCTTAGCCGTCGATTTTCAACGGTGACAAAAGCAGAGAGAGAGAGAGTTGTGCCACCCTTTTAGCGTTGAAAAAAAAGACCTTATGAATAATTAATTCTGGATCATGCAAATGAGGAGCTGACTGCTCGATGACTGCTAGCAAAGTGAACAGATTATTCTCTGAGTCACCCACCGTGAATTCAACAGTCTAAGCTCCCTCCATCACTCAAGGTCACCGCGAGCTCAACGCAGCCGGCATCTGAATTTCTTCAGATGTTTTCAAAGGGGTGACCCTGACCTCTGCACGCTGCATCCAGCACCTAAACAGGTCGATGAAGGAGAGGGGTTTTTTTCTCTTCTTCTTTTTTTTTTTATAATGCCTTGTGAAAAAGCATAAATAAAAAGAGAGACCCTACGACCGGCAAATTCAAGGATAATTAGAGCAACATCTGCTCCTCTTCTTCTCTGTGGATATAGGAGAATCTGGTGCTGCTCAGTATCAGTGAATAAAAGTGTTCGTATGTTCAGCTGACACTTTCACGAAATGAAGCTGTTTCCTTTTACGAGATAAATCGACGTGCAGCCGCCCGGCTTGAGTCCCTCTCTTGTTAACACCTGATCTGACTTTGTTTGTTCTGAGGATTTTTTAATTTGATGTTTTAGAGATGAGTGTTACCACATAATGGGAGAAATGTGCACATTAATTGTTCAACCTCCATTCATTCGTTGCCCTTGGTTTTTTACTTTAGTTGTTTCCTGTTTGATGTTGAAAGAGGAGCCGGTCCTCATCAGGAATAACAACCACGTAGGTTGAAAAGGAAAGCTAGCAATTACGACCTTTGTTTTCTGTTTGTTGTCGGGCACCAACCTCTGGCAGCAGCAGTAATTATTAAGCTAGAAAGGAAAATGTGAGGTAAAGTAGTATAAAGAGTGAAAAGAGTGAGAGGTCCATATTGGGAGGAGGCTTGGGTGAAATCCAGACATCAAAGGTGAGTTATTTTAACTTTTACATTAACTAGGTAATGTAAGAATGTTTGTACAGAAGTACAAGTCATTTTAAAATTGAACCAACATTTTTTTCAAAACCTAACCAAGTACTTTTCTTGCCTTAAACCAGTAGTAGTAGTTTTCTCTCCTAATCCTAACATAGTAGTTCAGCAGTAGTAGTTTCCTCGTCCCGTCTCTTTCCCCAGTGTTTATGTTTCTGCCCATGTTCACGCTTGCTCCAGGCTGACCTTGGTTGCCTTATGGATTCTCTTTATTTATTTATCTCTTTGTTTTTCTTGGAGTACTCCCATTTGGATATTCTTTGATGGACTTTTCTTCTACTTGGACTTCCCGGCCGCCCTTTTTTCATTTTGTGTTGCTCTGCCCGCGTCTGTTTACACCTCCAGTAAGCTCATTAAAGTTACCTTTTGTTAATTCTGCTCCCGTCTCATGTCTGCACTCTGGGTTCTTTACTTTTATCTTTCAATCGTGTACACATACTGCCACCACACTTCTTAACAGATGATTTAAAAAGCATTTCATTGTTTTATGAACAGCGAGTTAATAAAGTTTGATTAACTATAAATTTACAATGTATTGATGGTGATTACAGTGTTCCTATGATGTGCACTATGGTTGTAGACTGAACCTACTCAAGTTATGCAATTCAACAGCCAGCATTGTTTATTTAAGTCATTCATTACTCATCCGAACATTGCATTTCATTTCTAAACCCTTTTTTTATTAGTGCTCTGCTTAGCCCCCTTAATCTAGTATCACTGTCAATCATTATTGTAGTGTTGTGGGTGTGTGGCAGCCATTTTGAGCTAAGGTCAGGCATCTGTTGCGCAGAGATTAAGGAGGATCAGAAGATCACAAATGCTTTCAATCTAGGCTTCACGAGGGAATGTAATGACCCTCCCGCAATGGAACTTTTAGCTCGATCACACATGAAGTCGTTAGACCAGTGGCCCCATACGTCGCATCCACTCTTCTCTCCCTCCCTCTCTCTCCCTCCCTCAGGCTCATTTGTTTCGGCGAGGCTGGAGCACTTCACAGTCTCTCCAAAAAGCCTCTCCAAACAGGAGCATGTGAATACAGCAGGTTTAGCTCATGGGTGCTTACCCGCGAATCATCATTTGTTTCTCCCTGAAATGCTACAGATGTGCCAAAGGTGTGTGATTGGCGAGAAAACTCTTTCTGACACGTTTGATATACGTTTTTTTTAACAAAGGCACGACTGTCATTTTCATCAAAAAAGCTGACCACTTCCACGAGGACAGACGAGACTTATCAGAAGCTGGCATTTGTTCCATGGGCGCTGGAAATAAAATTTAGTTGCTGGCAATCGTCTAAAACAGACAACAACACAGTAGTGGAGGCCAACGCTTGGCACAAATTCTGTCAGTACTTCTAATCAAGCACTTTGGCTGCTAGTTTTTCCACAAATATATCTGCACAAAAAGTTTATCAGTCCAACACCTACAAAAGAATTACAACAATGAAGGTAATTGTAACATTGCTTGTAATGAATTCACAAATTCGAATTCTCTTTGATATTTTTCCACCCTGCACAAGAAGGTCAGCGACAGAGCAGGAGCCACAAAGCTGTCAGGGATCAGTGTCTTGCTCAAGGATGCTTAAGCAAGCCAAATGCTTACCAACACAGAAGCTTAAACCCGGATCCTCCAGTCGAGGGACGGTGTCCCTTTCACTCCGGCACCCTGCCATCTCTAAACAGCAAGCATCAGGGCTGGCTACACTGGCTTTAGTCTTACAGATAATGCTGTTGCTGGTGCATTTAAATTGGAAAGTCTGGTTATTTGCGAGAAGGCTGCAGCAAAGTTGTGCAAGGCGGAAAAGTCTTTACTTAAGATACTTTAAACACAGACACAGAGCTCTGCAGTAAATAAGCTACAATATTCTGTTGTTGTGTGGCCTCAGTAAGAGGACATGTTTCTTATAATACAAATGGCAATAAAAAATGGAACCCTAACCTTTTAAAAACTAATTTTCCATTTAAAATGTAGTGAATTGCTTTGAGCCGTAATCCCTACTTTGGCTTTGACCACTGCACCACAAAAAAACAACAACCCTGCTATAGGATGCAGGAGCTCCACATATGGTATACAGTAGTGGGGTAGTGTAAGGTGAGCCGGATAGTAAGATGACCCACATGCACTTTCACTGAAATTAAAACCACGAATATAATACAGCTTATAGATTTTATCAACCGAACAACTAAGGCAGTGTTAGAGCCCCTTTGTGTAGGGCATTTACTCCACCTCAGTATACACTAAATACAATGCATGCACTTATTATAAGAATTGTATAGTGTTGTGCTGCATGAGGCAATCTATAATTCAATTCATCCTTTGTGGGCTCACTCTTTGCTTCAGGGATCTTTCTCTGATTTGTGCAGCACAGCTAACTACTCCACCAAAGCAAACGGCTGCACAGCGTTGCTACGTTCTTTTCAAGGATTATAAACTCGGTTTAGGAGATTTCTTGTGTCATTTTTTTTTTTCCGTCTGATTTTTAAACTTGTAAGCCCGTTGGAGCTGTCAGTATCTAACTTGTTATTTGACAAGACTTTGAGGAAAAGGAAATACTAATCAGGCGCCTAACTGATCTCAGTTTGGCAGATTTAATCGCAATGCACTGCACCAAACCCCCCCGCGAGATTTCAGTGCAATAACGTATTCAACACATTCTCACTCCCAAATCGTCAATTACGACAGCTTGGTTAGGGACCTTAAGCTTCAAAGTAGGAAGATACTTACAGTACCTCTCTCTAGCATTCTCCACAGTCAAGTGAGGCACAAAGACTTCTTACAATGTTTGTAAGAAGTAAATCTTGCTGATTCATGTTATGACATATTAACGTATTAACTATTAATACCTCTTGGTTAGGTTTAGGCACCAACATTCAGTCACATCTCTGACTTAACCTGTACTACCAAACAAAAGTTTGGACACACCTTCTCATTTAATGTTTTTTTCTTTATTGTCATTACTATTTACATTGTAGATCCTCACTGAAGGCATCAAAACTATCAATGAACACATATGGAATTACGTAGGTTCATATTTTAGATTAGATTTAGTAGCCACCCTTTGCTTTGTTGACAGCGCTGCAAACCCTCGGCCTTCTCTAAATGAGTTTCATGACCTAGTGACACCTGAAATGGTTTTCACTTCACAGGTGTGCCTTGTCAAGGTTCATTTGTGGAATTTCTTGCTTTCTTAATGGGGTTGGTACCGTCAGTTGTGTTGTGCAGAAGTCAGGTTGGTACACAGCTGACAGCAATATTTAACAACTGTTAGAATTCATATTATGGCAAGAGCCAATCAGCTCGGTAAAGAGAAACGACAGTCCATCATTATTTTAAGAACTGAAGGAGTCAGTCCGACTGTAAAAAAACACTACTAAGGAAACACATTTGTTTGGGCCAAGAAACACAAGTAAATGGACATTAGACCAGTGGAAATCTGTGCTTTGGTCTGATGAGTCCAAATTTGAGATCTTTGGTTCCACCTGCCATGTCTTTGTGCCATGCAGAACAGGTGAACGGATGGTCTCTACATGCATGGTTCCCACCGTGAAGCATGGAAGAGGAGGTGTGATGGTGTGAGGCTACTTTGCAGGTGACGCTGTTGGCACACTGAACCAGCATGGCTACCACAGAATCCTGCAGCGACATGCCTTCCCATCCGGTTTGCGTTTAGTTGGACCATCATTTATCTTTGAACAGGACAATGACCCCAAACACACCTCCAGGCTGTCTAAGGGTTGTTTGAACAAGAAGGAGAGCGATGGAGTGCTGTGCCAGATGACCTGGCCTCCACAGTCACCTGACCTAAACCAAATCGAGATGGTTTGGGACGAGATGGACCGCAGAGTGAAGGCAAAAGGGCCAACAAGTGCCAACAAGAGAGTGCAAAGCAGTAATCAAAGCAAAGGGCGGCTATTTTGAAGAATCTAAAATATAAAACATGTTTTGAGTTATTTCACACTTTTTGGTTTGCTACATAATTCCATATGCGTTCATTCATAGTTTTGATGCCTCCAGTGAGAATCTACAATGTAAATAGTCATGAAAATAAAGAAAAACCATTCAATGAGAGGTTGTGTCCAAACTATTGACTGGTAGTGTATGTTATGTAAATTAAGTAAATTAGCCACTTTTGAAACCTAACTTAAGGACAAATCAATGAAGACAGTCAGTAACAGGACACAAAGCCTGGTCTGCCATGGTTCCTGTGTTTGACCAAACCAAACCATGCCACTCATCCCCCTAGCAAAACAGTTTTTGCTCTGTATACTACAACACAAGAGAAATTATGGTGGTGAGTTCCTCTGTGATCCCCACCACTATTGAAAAATACTACTGCAAGAGGAACAGCAGTACACTTAAGAAAAAGGTGTGTGGGAAATTAAATACTGTGATCATGTTGCAGGTCTTCTGGGTCGTGCTGAATGGACGGCTCCTGTGAAGTGCACTATGCATACATCTTCAATAAGCTGCAGTGTCATTATTGTTGAAGTGGTTTTGTTATGATATTATTACAGCGATCACTTCAGTGTTGATTGTAAGAAGGGGCCAAAGTTGTCTAATCTAATCTCCCTTTGTCTCTCCGTCTTAATCACCACTCATTGCTCGCTCGCTCGTTCTTCGCCGCGGTTGAATCCACCGGGGTATTGCTTGCTTGTATTTTTTTCCGAAGTCACAGAGTGTGTTCCGCATCTGACATGACTTTTGATTTTGTTTGACATTTTCTTTCACTTGCTATGTCACATCCCGTGTCCCGACGTAAACAAAAGAAGCCAAACAAACCGTAAACAAAACACCGCTACTTGCGCTGGAGGTGGTGCAGTTTTTGTGGTGTTGTTCATCCTGAGGAGGTTCGGCGTGACAGATTTTTTTCTCAGCCTCTGATGTGTGAACACAAGCTGTTTTCCTGCGACGCCCTTATTACCCCAAAGCGCCTTGTTCTGTGTAGTCAGATTTCATCTTTCGATTTCCGTTCCAGAAACATTTTGCGGGTGATTTCTCAGACGTCTTGCAATCTTGAACTACGGGTTGAGATAATAAAAATGTCCTCCTTTTGGTTGATATTCTTCCTTTTTTTAAAACACATACCCATCTGGTGACACGGTTTGGCTTAGGCTGTGTTTATAAATGAGATGCGCGATGCCCTTGAGGTTAGTTAGGTCATCACCCAACAGGAGGGTGAGATCACTACCCCACACAGGGGGGTCGTACCAATTAATTAGTTCAGCCAGAGACATATTATGGCAGATACAATTGAAATAGGCATAATGGCTGAATTTAAAGTAACAATTCTGCTAATTTAAGAGGTAATTTAATATAGTGGGGCAGGGCAAAAACAAACCCCTGCCGAAGTCTGACCACAGGAAGGAAAACTATGTCTAAGTATAAAAAAGGTGTCTTACTTACATCGCTTATGATGTCATTAGTGTGTAAATACAGGAAGTGGCGAGGGACTTCGTCCTTCTCCACATGGTTGGTGGGGTTAGTAACAGAGAGAAAATGACTAACTTAATGAATACTACACTGAACAATAAAAAATAACAAAAACAATGACTAAACAATAATTTGTCCTACCCAGAAATATTGGAGGTATGTAAACTATAATCCAAAATAATGCAAAATACAAACATACCCACAATAGTATTTATCTGCAAGATACAAATCAATAATGGGGCCATGGCTAGCACAAACAATATGGCAGTGACAGTGAAAATGGTTACAAATAGCATGTTCTCAACCACAAAAATCATTCATCCTGCTGTCATCCATCTTTGCATGCAAAAAAACCCAAACAAATGGCAGCAGAGTTGACAGCAGATAGCAACACCTTGTTGTCAACAGCAGCAGAGGCAGCTATCAGATGTGGAATGAATTTAAGTCTCTGCACACCAACCGGAGGTGTTGCCAGTTATTCCGGCTGATTAGGCCTCTGCTCAGGCTGAAGCTAAGCGAAGATATGTTGGTAATAGATCTT
>CAEMYA010000238.1:4483809-4512289 GCA_903131615.1 Diplodus sargus | reverse complement strand
ATTGGCTCCAGAAACTGTAAGCTATTAGCTCTGTTAACTGTTATAGCGGTATTGGTGGTTAGCTTTGTTAGCTAGCTCCATAAGCTGTAAGCTATTAGCTCTGTTAGATGTTAGCTCTATTAGCTCCCTAAGCTGTATGCTAGTAGCTCTGTAACTGTTATAGCGCTATAAACTCTGTTAGCTGTTAGCTCTATTAGCTTCCTAAGCTGTAAGCTTTTAGGTCTGTTAACTTGTATAGCTAAGTTAGATCTTTTTGCTCTATTAGCTCTGTAGGTTGTAAGCTATTAACTCTGTTAGCTGTTAGTTCTATTAGCTCCGTTAGCTCCTTTTGCCAAATACAACATAGGACTCTAATTCTCTTCATGCCAACTTTAACGTATTGTTCACAGAGCAGCAATTTTATCAGAGGAAAAATAGGGTTCATCCCCCTTGATAGTGAATTTGCTGCATCTTTCTGATTTTAACATATCATATTTTTCGCAGGTCTTGCACTGAGTATAATAATAGTGATAGCACGAGAAGACATTTGCTTGTCATTTGTTAAGCTACAAGATCTCTTTTGTACGAGAGGCATCCTGGGTAGGATCTCTGTTCATCCCAAACAGGTTTTCTATCATTCCCAGGACAACAGGACACCAGTAAGTCTTGAGCCCTGCTTTAAATTATATTTTTACCAGTTGTTCAGAGCGAATCCCACTACTATATAGGCATAGCATTCACTGGGCCTTAAGAGGCTATGAACACTCCACGGGTGCTCCCAAACATGCCCATTTGTAAAACCATCTACTCTGAAGTACAATCTAATGGCCCACTGGAACTCTTGAAAACAACTCTTGACCTCAAGGTCCCCTGAATCCCAGTGATATCATCAACACTCACATGTAATCTGGCCCATTGTGTCATATTAGTTAAAAATAGAAAGAAAAAAGAAATCATTTTGAGAACAATATTGTGCTGGGATCACTACAGCTGGCCACATTCAATATTATTTGTTCATTATTCATAATTATCCAGTGTTTTTATTGGTCTATTAATGCTTGTTTGCAATGCTTAGTCGATGCTCCTCCTTTCTAGAAAATAACACAGACTGTTGAAATACACATTCCCGACAGATTGACTGCAACCTCATTCCCGTCATTTCAACCCTAACCCAGTGTCAATTTAACGCCTGTGTCCCCAGATGTGGAGATTTAAATAAATAAATAAATAGTTATATATTTACAAAGGAGAGCCTGGGGAATAATCTAACATCTTTCCGGGCAGACATTCACTCAGGCTCAGCTGTGTTCAGTGAACAGGAGAGTTTCGTGTTCAGTAAGCAGATATGAATATGTACATAATATTGACTGTTCGTAGCTCAGCCGTGATTAAATATACCTTTCCTATATGTTATGTGCTTTGTATCGTAGTGATTATTTACATTGCATAGTAGCACATTTGTTTTGCCAGCTTAGTCTGTGCTACCAGTCCAGAGGATGGCCACATCCAATGAAACAGTATCGTGTACAGAGACTCTCTTATGGCCTCAGTGAAAACCCTGAAGATGCTATTGCACCTAAAGTTAAAGTAGATCAACCATACTTTTCATTCTTTTTCCTCTTCTTCAGTGTTTTAACTGAGTCCTCCACATGTGAAAAATACTGAAATTTAAAAAAAAATCAAAGATTGCACCAACAGAAGCTCCTCTCTCCAACAGAAAACGCAGCCCCTGAAACGCTTCGTCGTAGTCCTGTCTTTATTTCCGTGATTTTCTGATACCACATTACGTCTCTGTGTTATACATTTGCATTATTTATGCCAAGCAGCTATTTTGGCACAGCACAGAATGTATTTAGCATAGCTGCTCTGCTGTGTCAGGCATGTGTGAGCTGACCAATCAGTGGAGACTGGGTATTTGAAAAAAAGCGTAGCAGTAACCCAAAATAAAATTATAAACCTGAAAATGAGCATAACATGTCTCCTTTAACATCTTTGTGTATCCCTGAGTAATTCTGAGCTTTGTTTCCTGTTGCTTCATTTCATCAAGTCTGCAGGCCATTAGAGTTTAGAGAGGTGTAATGCCGTAATTTGGAGAGATTTCTGGCTTAATGGTAGATACAAAACACATTTACAACAATGTCCAGTCATTCCTGTAAGCCCATACAGCCTGGATAAAACTGTAAAGCCATTTGGACTCCCCGCCAGCTCATCAAATTGGTCTGATGTAATGTCTTGGCTATAGGGAGCCTTATAGCCTCATGTTATGTGTTGTCGGTCTGGATTTGTTGTCTATTCCAAACCACCTTCTCTAATACGTCACTGGCTAAGAAATGCTGTTCGGGGATGATGAATGTTGTTGGCGACGAGCATGGGTAATATTATGTCACCCACGCCCCACTTGAATATTAATCCCATCTGAATGGGGCAGCTCATGGCATGGGGAACACAATAGGATGCCAATGATTGAAGAGGCATGGGAATGGAAACAGACTGACATAAGCAAAACAAAAACATTCGCATACGCGCCGAGGCCTCGCGGAGAAAAGGAAAAACATCAACAACTGCCGGGGAATTAGGACACGTCGATACTACCGCCAACATCACACGGAGCACGCATGTGTTAAACTGCCTCGCGTTCAGATTTAAGTGAATCCCCCTTTCAATTCTTAACTGCTCTGTAATGATGAGGCCTGAATGGGCTCATAACCCCCTTTAAGCACCAGCTGCAATATCGGGTCTATTACCATTACCCAAACCACAACCCTAATGGCCGCCACTCTACATCATTATAATACCCCCCCCAAATGCACAGATGAATGCAGCTAATGTGGTCGCAACTTCCTCTCTGGACAAAAGTCTGCAGTCCATTGCCATCATGGCAGGCCAATGAGGAGTTCAGTAGACACAGATAATTACGGCCCTGCCCATCGTGTTTACTGCATTACTACATCAACCGTGTTTGTTGCAGAAACAGCCCGAGGCAACGCGAGAGCCTTTTTGTCTCTCAGCGCATCACTCACTGTCTGACCGTCTTGTTAGGGAGTCATCACTATGTTCCCCAGGTGGTTGGCCCGGGCGTATCGGGTAGCCTCCCCTAACTGAAGAGCAATTTAACAGTTAACTCACTCCGCTCAGGCCCACTTACAGGTGAATCTAATCCTGGATTAGACAATATGCAACATGTCTTTGTTTCCAAGGCTGAGGCAAAAAATAAATAAATAAAGTGACGCCTGATCTGGAAAGATTCAATTTAAAAAACCAGACAGAGGGCCGCCCTGACTCACTGCTCCCATCGACATCATTCGTTTTGCATTTACTTCGAGAAATTGGAATATTATTGACTCGCTGGAAAGCAGGCAGAAAACAGAGAAATAGGTGCTATGCATTTTTTTCGACTCCACTGCACCCCAGACTTGGCAATGAGGACATGTAACTGATGCATTAAAGCCGCATGATTTGACTCGTGAAATGGAGTTGCTCTGTCGCGCCGATCTGCTTTGACAATTTTCGCATAGGCTGCACCAAATGTGACATTAGGACAGCGACAAAAGATGCTCGTCGGTGTTAACTGTTTACCCCACATCTGGACTCATTAACTGACTGTTTGCTTCTCTGCTGGATGGCTCGTTTTCACTCTGTGCACCATGATGGCAAAAGCGTCCTCAAAATAATGGCAAATAACTGTGTCCAGTAGCAAAAACATGGCTGCAAAACATTCAGATTCATTTTAATGAGAGACGTTGACATATGTTATTGTCAACACTGTCAGCATTACTGTTTAACTATAGCATTTGTGCATGACAAGCGATAAAAATTGGCTAGACAGATAAAAGAAAGAAAGAACTGCACAAATATACAAATTTAACATGTTTAACCTTTAAGGTGTGATATGTGAGAATAAGACACCTCTCAAATTCATACTCAACCAAAGGGCAGCATACGACATCACACCAAAAATAAGACAAGGAATAATGAGCCGAACAAGCAGATTATATGTTTGACTGATGGCATGTATAAATACACAGACATATATAGGATTTCAGAAGAAAGTAGGGGTGTTATTTTCTATGTCACCAGAATCATTAGAAGAAATGTAAAAGATATTCCAGGGCTTAGAGATGTGGAGGGCAAAACCGGTCGATATCACAAATAAATCAATCCAAGGCTCAATAAATAAATCAATATGCTATTAAATGCACTAAGTGTAATATTAAAAATACCATCAGACACATAGACATTAAAGGTGCAATATGCAAGAATTGCCCACCCGTCAAAACCATAGCAGCTCATTTTCAATGGGCGTCAAAATTGCTATTTTCAAAACATTAAGAAGGCTCGACACAACATGAAACTTTGCTTATAGTATCACCAGGGTCTCTACACATGAACACGAGCATTGAGAACATTGTTTGTGTACACTGAGTTTACTAAAAAGAAAGTTTTTGAACAACTCACCTCAGCAGTAGCTTGTTCACCTCCCAGTCGTCATGGCAGCTGGAGGTGTCGATCTCTGAATGTGACGTAACGTGGAGGACAGTTAAGGTGAACCACTCCTAAACCTTAGTTCCATATAAATGCACGGATAATTCATTGTTTTGTCGTTAGCGAAAAACAATATTGACCGTGAAATTTAAAAAGGAGACTCATATAAGAAACAATACTAAAATCAAAAGCTGGAAAAGTCACGTGAGATATCGCGTGGATAGTTGTTGCCGGAAGACAGTAGCGGTCCACCTTAACTGTCCTCCAGGTTATGTTGCTTTCTGAGATCGACACTTCTCAGCTGCCATGACGACTGCGAGCAGAACAAGCTACTGCTAAGGTGAGTTGTTCAAAAACGTTCTTTTTAGTAAACTCTGTGTACACAATGTTCTCAATGCTCGTGTTCATGTATAGAGACCCTGGTGATACTACGAGCAAAGTTTCATGTTGTGTCGAGTCTTCTTAGTGTTTTAAAAATAGCGATTTTGATGCTAGTGCCCAAAGCACTCCATTGAAAATGAGCTTGACCCGAAAATGAAAATACGGTAAATCTTGAAAGTGCCTCTTTCGTCGTAATTCTGCTTTTACACGAAGGTCTGACTCAAATTCATTCACAAAAAAAGCCTAAGTTGCATTTTGGCGAGAGTTTCACTTTAATTATAGACTGCAATATACACAGAAACAAATATATTTGCAAAGAGCTCATTTTGGACAGATTTATTAGCTTGAACCTACAAAAAAAAAAAAAATCTAAATCAGAATTCTATACAATCTGAATCTTTATAATCTATAATGATTTAAAAAGTCTTTGTCCATGGGTTGTGAATTGGTCTGTACTTTCAGAGTCACGGAAACCCAAAACCCAAAACTTCCCACTTTCCAGCTGTCAGTAAATTGTTTGCTGCTTTTTTTTTTGTTCCAGACGTGTGACTGTTACTTCTTCTCCTCATGTTTCTGCTTCAGTCCTGTCTGTCTCTGTCTTCTCCCCAGCGCCTCTCTTGTCATCCCCGTGCACTAAAAAGTCTTGTCAACTTGTCAAATGAGTGAAAGGAAGGCAACATCAATCCAACAAACCACTGTGGCGCACTTGGAAATCTGGTCTGCGTAGCCTATGCAAAACAAACACCCGTACACGCACATGCACGTTTGCTCGGCACACAAAGTCACGGCACGTCTCTATCTAATATTATCAGATAGGTATTAGATGTATTAGAAGTAAAAACATATTTTCTAATGTTTGCAGGAGCCTGTATGTTTTGGGCGGACTCCATTTTGGCAGCCCTCACCTGTCTCAATCCTGGACCGGGAGACGAGCTGCCGTATCCCTCCACATGCAAGGTATTTGTATCATTTTAAATCACAGTCTTGGCAGATTGTCAGGCGTGAAAACAGCTTCTCCTCCACCTCCATCATACCAATCTGCACACTCCCCTTGTGAGTACACACACACGGGCGCGCGCACACACACACACACACACACACACTGCACTAATGCAGCAGCAGTGTCATCTGGTCCTTTCAGCATGACTTCACTCAAGGATCTTTAGTCGAGGCCAGCAAAGAAATCTTTGATCCCATCCATATGTGTTTAAACATTCATACCCGACCATTAGCTTGCGGTAAGTCGGCTTTTAAGGGGAACCACAGAGGAGGAACCAGTCTGGGGGAGGTCAGGGAATTCTCTTGTCTTGTGCTTTGAGCGTGCCCTAGTTTTATTTTTCCTGAAACCATCACATCAAAACTGTCACATTAGACGCTGACAGCTTCGACGTTTGCGGGGCCTTTTCAAGACACGCGCGTGTTTACTGATGAATGTATGATGCATTTGTTTTTCTTCCATTGTTCTTCTGCTGTGATAAACATCGGTGTTCAACATCAGGAGCCTTATATTTAATGCATGTTACACTTTATATTTTAATCTCTAACATTAAGATCTTCGTTCTTTTGTGACGGGCCGCGCTGATCTTTTGATATCCAAATTGCTCGGACTTGATTGACAGGCTGTCGGACTGCTCCGGAGACTCCGGAGACTAAGCATCAGTTAAGTTCACTGCAGCGCCCTGATTAGCCGCCTCACGCGTGGTCCATCATTCCCCCTCTAACATCTGAAAAAAACGTTCCCTTTGATGTGATACGGTGGCTAAAGTTGCATTGTGGGTAATGTAGGTGCCTCGTTAATGAGCCTATCCTATCTAACCACTCGCCCTCTCATTTGATTTGATCTGTGAAGCGCTTCACAAAGTCTGTTCCAATACGAGTTCTATAGATTGATCTCTCTGACATTCACGGCGGCTGACTTATAACTGCGATGATGGTTTGCAGGTACATTTGTGGGCGAGGCACTATAAATAGCCGCAGCTGTACGCACCGTCAGCTACTTCCCTGCACTTCTTATCTGCCGTTCGACCTGACAGGTCTAATGAGCGGTGGGAATGGGCACAAGTATCGACAGCAAACAGATGTTTAAGGGCGTCGCTACAGCCACTTATGGACAGATTTCGGAGTGGAAATGAAGCCTGCGCGCCAGTTTGCCCGATGACTCCGATTTATAGAACAGAATCTCGTCTAGAATTTAGTTGTGAGTCCCATTTTTTGCTGTTTTGAGTCATCATATCTATTAAAACTATTCAGACTGTCGAGTATCGTACGCACTGCGCCGCCACTAAGCTGTTACCCTTTCCTGATTAATTTCTGCGTGATGCTGAAACCACACCGAGATGTGTGACAGCTAATTAGATTATTCTCTTACTCGGCAATGCAATCCATAGCGCAGCCAGTGGACAGAGCATTAGCTTACACATTATGCGACTATAATCTTTTTCATTGTCAGGACGGGTTACCGCCAAGTTGTATGGCACCTTAAATCCTCTCAGCCTTGTCCATTTATACTTGAGGCACACCTGAAGTGACGCGAGCGTAACAAGCCTTAAATCCCTTCATCGCTAAAAAATTACAAGCAACTAATTAGTATGAAACACCGTCCGTGTTAAGCCCACGGTGCCACTGTGTTGGATAGACAGCAGAACAAGAAAAGAAAGAGACACAGAGGGAAATAAAAAAAGGATTTTAGCGTGGGCGGAGGCAAGACTCAGCAGTAGAAAAGTAACAGTGAACCAGCATTTATCATGGCTGTGAATTAATGGCTACTTAGCCTAGACAACACAATTTCATATCCGTTTTACTATGTTTATATGTGGCGGACCCTGCCACCTTTCCAGCCTCAAACAGCGTTCTGCGGACCTTATTTTCCTCTGACAATGGCTTATTTATTGAGTAACGGAAAAAAGATATCTGTTTCTGAGTTCGTGTCATCGCCTCATTACTTTTGTCGGGTTTGAATGTCTTCTCCAAAACTGCGTAGTGCCCCTTTAACAGTGAAATGGAGAAAGAATTCCAATTCAGACCGGTCTTAAAGCGAATTCAGCCTCTGACGTCGTCTCACAGCTCTGCTTTATTGAACCGGGCCGGAGAGAGAGAGTGAGAGAGTTACATATCATTTCTCCCGGTTGAGGGTTTGTTACGTACACAGGCATGTTTGCACACACACATACACAATGTTTCACCTCTATTGAATGATGCTTGCAGCGCTTGAAGGTCGCATTCAATAATGAATTCAGTGGAATAGAAACAATTATACACACGGAGAGCGTCAGCCGGCGCACACCTACACACACGCACGCACACGCACACACACTCCAGCAAAATGTGTGTGTCCCTCGACTCCCTTCACTCCAGTGCAATGATGATTGGGTCTCTCCACTGGACTGACTCCACTCCCGCACTGCCATTCCACTCAGCACAGTGAGAAATCACCTAGTCAGTCTAGGACTATTACAGAGTAATTGGCCTTTTAAAGAGGGGCTCCACCATGTGAAACAGTGTAACTGAGAATGATACTCTCATTGCTCCATTCCCCCATTTTGTCCTCCGTCCATCTACCCTTGCGTTTCTCTCCCTCCCTGGCTTCAACTCTTGCTCCCCCCCCTTCTGTCTCTCTCTTTCCCGGCCAGCTGCTCTCGGTGTGTCTCTGCCTTTCAACATCGCTCCACTTGCACCCTGTCTCCGGCTGACTCTCGCTGACCTCTAAAAGCCCAGCGCTGTAACTGCCCGTGTTACCACTTTCAGCACCGGACAGCTCCTCGACTGGACAGATCAGACTTTTCTTTTCAGGAGGAGAGGGAGATAAAGGGCGCCGAGCGGTGTAAGTATGTCTGTAAGCAGTGCCGCGTCAGAGGGAGCAGCCATAGCATTAAAGGTGGATCTCTGAAGAGCGAGCAACAGCGGCGGGAAGTGCAGAAGTTGAAATAGTAGCAGGAGAGGAGCGGAGGCAACAGCTAAAAGATGATGACGATGATAACATCTGGCAGAAGGTGACATTGAAAAACATACCTACACAACGAGGACTCTGGCAACTACTCCTTTGTTATGACCGTGGCTCACACACCATCAGTTTCTAAAAAATGCATCCCTTTCGGTCAACAATTTGCCTTTATCATCTCTTCATTACTTGATTGATCTTTTTCCATATTTGAATGTTTTTAACTATCAATACGCGAGACAGTCCTCCCAGGTTAAATGAAAGCACCAGTCATCCAAGAAAAGCATTAATCAATGTTAAAGAGGGTTTGGTGAAAATCGTCACATTTAAGCGGCTGGAATCAACAAATATTTGACACTTTTTGTGATTGATATTTATTCACGTCATTGTTTTTAATGTGTACCTTGAAGGAGATGTTCTAAGGGAGTAGTCCTGGTGTTAATTTTAAAGTGGCCCATAGGCTGATACATCTTGTTCTTACACCCAAAAAGGGTAGAGGACGATCTTCTTCGATGTCCAGACAGCTCCAACGTGTGAACAGCCTGTGGTTTCTATCCGACTGGATGATATTTTTGATTAATACTATAGATGGTCGACTGAAACTAGGTTCTTCATCTTGTAACTTTGATACAAATTCAACTCTCAGTCTCCTCTGGGAGATTTTCCTTTTGATTTCTTGTAAAAAGGTTTGCTTGTCTCCTATATTGTAATTCTAAGCTATATATCAACGTAAACACTATCAGTGTCTTGGTGTTTATTCACTTGTGTTCGAAGCCCTTTAAAGACAATCTTCCATAACGGTATTGATGAATAAAGTGCCTTGAGGGAAAAGTGTAATAATATATATAAATAACATTGTCTTGACTATTGATTAGGCCCTGAACTACAAACTGAAAGCATCCCTCACATCCACTCGGATCCTGAGGTTACATTTTCAAGTCGCTCTTTTTGTTCAAAGATATTTAATTTACATTCATGTCAAAAGGAGAAAACCGGAAAATCACGAAGAATATAAATGACGAACTGATTAACGAGTTTCAAAGTTTGTGATAAAGGCTGTGTCAATCGACTTATTGTTTCTTATTATCTACAGCCAGTCCTTCGGGAGTTTTGTTCGAAACTTTTAACAAAGATTACAAGATTATAAGATCACACAGAATTTTTTAGCGGCCCGAATGGATCCATGCCGTAAAGCAGCTGTTGGAAATGAAATGTTTTTCTCCCCCCTCTGTTTAAAACACAATGAAGACAAAGTGCGGCATCTCAGCAGAACTACAGCTGCATCTGCTTAGAAACCTGAGCCCACTTTACCGACTCTCTGAACCCTGAATCCAATGAAACAACTGGCAATTCAGTTTGCACCTTGCGCTCAAGTTCCGGTCGCTGCTGAACGTAGCTTCATTACTTTTTCATTATGTTCATTACCTCGATTGTCGTGGCCAACATTTAATTACACAAAATATCAGCACACGAGTTCTGCTTTGGCGTCGCGGATTAGCGCGCCTGTGTGTGTGCATGTGTGCGTAGTCATAGAGATAAGAAGCGTCGAGGAGGGAGATGTGGAAAAAGTGATTTGGGGGACGGCGAGGGAGAAAGAGAGGAAATAGGGGGAAAACAACGGGGAGGGTGTGTGTCAGACACATCAGCACATTAGCACACTATTTGGCTGGGGAGAGGCAGGAGGCCTCTGGGGAGATGAATTGCAGAGGTGTGTTTGTGCGTGTGAGAGAGAGAGAGAGAGGGAGAGCATGGAGATATTGCGGGCGAGAGAGAGCGAAAACCATCCTTATTATGCATGTGTGAGAGGGAGTGTGTGTGATGAGAGGGTGAGCATGTGTCTTCCCGTCTGCATAGGTGTGCACGTGTGTGCTCCCGCGCGTGTGACATGTGCAGCTCTGCACGCTGGGGGAGGAGGTGGAGGAGGAGGAGGAGAGGGGAGGAAGAGAACTTCATTCTCTGACGAACAGCCTCGGGCCCCCGGAGTGGAGACAGATGAAGAATGACATCTTAAATAGTATGCATCAAGCAAACACCGCGAGAAGATGAAGAAAGGAAATAAAAATGAACCTGCCATCACGACGCCCTGATTGAAAAAACACAGGAGTAGCGGAGGCGGCTTTGGGCACCTGGAACATCTCCCTTCGGAGGGTGACTCAGCCAGGAGGGGACGCAGCCTGGGAGTAGACCCGGGGTCTGACCCAGAGGTATGTAGCAAGGAATACATTTCCCTGCAGGATCAGGCGGCCCCACGCACGCACACACTCGCTGGAGGGTAACATGTGCTGTGGTCACGGTGACCCGGACCTGCCCATGTAGTGAGCTAATGGATGGCTGTTAAATCTGCAACAGAGGACATTCTTTTATTTCAGAAGGAACAATCCGGCTTGTGTGTCAGCAAACGTCCACCCTGCTAATGTGTCCTGTTGCAAAAAGCTCAACGTGGATTAATCAGGTGCGACTTCAAACGGAGCCTCGGGGAAACGGCGCGGGGATCGCGTGAGAGCATCACAAAAGAGACGGCTAAAACGTTAAGAAAAAAACATTTGTTATTCATCGGGAGCATAAGGTCCAGCATGAATTTAACAGAGCCATATCGGCACATTATTTTCATGTCGGATTCACATGGTGTTAAATCCATACTGGGGGGATTTGCCATGCATGATTTACGTCCAGCGCCAGCGTTCACTGTTGATGCAGGAAGTAGTGTGTTGTCAAGGAAGCGGCAGGCAATCTGACTTCAGTGCTGGAGGCTTTCGCGTGGGAGTTGGCTTCAAGTCGGGGCTGCATTTAAATTTAATTCCATAGCATAATCGACACTGGAACTGATTGTTCGTTGCAGCCTCAGCACATGAGTTCATAACCACATTCTCTCCCTGACCTTATACATAATGTGGTTGCCGTGCCCAGTTATTGTAAAAAGGAAGAATTTTAATTGGACATCATTAGACATAATGTGAAGATGCTGCCTGCACTGACTCATCTCAAGCAGTTGCTTTGGTTTAAGAAACATTAAAGCCTTGTGACCCTTTACCAGGTTTCTTAAAGGCACAGTTGGCGAAAAAATTGAAATGATGGGGGGTGGGGACTTGTTTTAAAGGGTAACTCCACTTAGTCTATGCATTTAAGTGTGTTTACAGGTCTTGTGGAGTACGACTGCATATGTGAAAAAAGTAGCGTAAAGCCTTTTATGGCTTCAGGGGAAGCTGCATGTTACCTGATGAATTAGTGATGTCACTCAGTGACCGGCTGCACTCTGGGTAATGTATGGGTGTGTTGAAAAACAGCTCACTGATCTAATATTGCAGTTCTACATCACTCAATGTTATAGACTCACAGTGGACAGTTTAAAAACAAATGATTCGATAGCGATACAGAAGAACCAGAGATATCGCTTCCTTCATTCCACTCATTTCTGGATTTCTTTTTAAAACCTGGTGCCTACATTACCCACAATGCAACTCAGCATCACTGGAGGCCATTTATCGGCTTCCTCTGGAGCCACAAAAGGTACTCCACAAGACCTGTAAACGCACTTTAATGTTAAAAATTGGTGAAAGTACCTGTTAGAATGTAAAAAATGAGTAAGAATAAATAAAAGTATAATATGGCTTCATACAGCTCAGCTGGCGTAATCAAAGTCTCTGGAAGTCCTGATTTTAAAAGGCATTCTGATGCACGGTCCAGCTGGCGCACCCACTTCAACTCTTATATCTTAGCAGCTACAGGGAAGATTTTGGCTTTCAACAGGATGAAAATCATTTTTTCAAGGAAAAGCTGATACATTTACAGGCCTTACTTGTGCTCACAAACTTATATTTCGACACTACTGTGTCTTCATCAGAGTGGACAAAGACATGAGGCAAACAGTCACAGTCAACCTTGACCGGGTGTGCAGCCGTCATTAGGTAACTGGCTGAACCCACTGGACAGTGAACCCAAGGGTGGGGAGTGGTCGTAGTCAGTGTCCAAGTGCCACACCCTGACCACCATGTCAGGAAAAACACAACATAACACTCATCTCTCTGAAAGCAAAATAGCAAAAATTACAACCACCCTTAGTCAAATAGAAGGAAATGTCACATATAAAATGTCACATATAAAATATACAGGACACTGAGCTCTATTAGAGTGACAAGGATGAAGGCACGGGAAGTGCTGACTTATCGGCGTGCTCTGGTCCATTTTTCCTTCCTCTTAATGGGTGTAAATAATGTATTTTAAATCAATTTGGGATCTCGGGGTCCTCCAGAGACTTGGGTTGTGTGGGACGAGCTGTACGGAGACACTCCCTTTCTGATTTTTTTTTGCCCTTTCTTGGTTTGGTTTTAAAACAAATCCCCACCCACTTTGGTTGTTCAGGAGAGCGACGCAACGTTGGTCTGTTGCGAGGCTCCAGAAATGTTCGCCAGACTACGAAACTTCACCAGATTGTGAATGACTGACTAAAACCTTTCATACATCCACGCACCAGTCTTTCATTCCCACGTCTGTTTTCGACAAAACTGCGATGGAGAACACTTTCAGCTTTAGCCAAAGACTGCAGTATCTCCCAACAGCGCTGCCATGATACAAGGCAATAAGATGATATGGATTTTTCCCATCATTGTCTGAGAGCTCGGTGCAGAGTCCATGAGTCCCCTCGGGGATGCCTCATAACATACCCTGCTCATCAAGCTCCTTTATGTGGCCTGATCACACACATGTGGAGGGAGGGTTGGCCCGCTCTAATCTCCTTAGGCTGGATTTACTTGCCAGCAGACGTGCTGGTAACCTCTGCATTCTGTAATATATGATATGTCGCATCTCCAACCCTTAAGCCAGGATATAAGCCAGCAGACCAGATGAAAAATGTGATCACAATGGATTTTTTAATTCTTTTTTCCCTGACGCTTGAAGACAGTGTCTGTTTGACCTATGAAGCGTCACTGGGCCGCGGTGTCTCTTAAAACCCATTTTCATGGCGGGGACACAAGTGGACAGAAGCAGTGTATCTGATCCGAGGTGATATATAGATGTTTCCAAAGATAGACTGCGAGGTGGGCTGGCTGCAAGGTCAAGAGGTTTTTTTTTCCCCGGCGCGCGAGGCGGACGGACAGATGAGCCGCGCACGCACCAAAAACACACACTCCCCGCCATTCATTTAGATTTGTCTCCTGCTGATGTACCACTTCCTGTCACAACGAGTAGACGGAGGAGCTTTAGACGGGGAAATCTACCCCTCAGCAAAACACATTGATGCTCCCAGCCAGAGAGGAAGACATGAGAAGAGAGAGCAGGGCGAAAAAAAAAAAAAAAAAAAAAAAAAAAAAAAAAAATCCAGGGCCCACTTCTCTGAGCCAGCAAGAGAGAGAGAGAGGGAGAGAGATGGAGGGAGGGAGGGAGTGAGGAGAAAGAGCAAGAGAGCAGTAATACGTTTTCATCTGAAATATTAAAGCCTCTGCATTAATCTGTCTTCCCTCTCCCTGGGGTGCTGGTGAAGGCTCTCGCTGTCCTAGAGTTCCCTGGAAAAAGGACAGACAGAGGCTGGCCACCTCACCTCCTCCTCCTCCTCCTCCTCCTCCTCCTGTTCAGGCCAGCACCGGCTCTCCACCTCTCCTCTCATAATGGCCATTTAAGTGTTTGTGTGGGAGTGGGCTGTGTGGCTGAGGCTCTTCTGAAATGGCCGCTACAGGCTGCAAAAACTGTCTGGTCAATTTCGATGATTCGACGATTTATAGTATTTATCAAGTAAAGATTCTTGTTTCCAGCCTTTGTTGAATGTTTGATTGGTGTGCCATGGCCTGTCAATGTGAAATTTCGCAGACCTGATCTGTTTTGTGCTGTTTAGAAATAAACGGATTAGTTTGCTAACTGATCAGTCAGCCAACCAAGTTTCGGAAACTTCTTCCAGCTCACTGTCTTGATTGATACATCAAAGTCGTCATGGCTCATTCAAATGCCTAATCAATTTTTTAAAACGTTCTCCGCCACGTATGTCATTAAAAAAAAAAGGAGCTGCTAACGAGCTCCCCCCCTTCCTCTCTGCGGCCGCTCGGGTCCATCGGTGCCTTCAAGCTTTTAACACCTCCTCTAAATGTTCTGCTGGCACCTCATGAAGGTGGTGGCACCCATCTAGCCTTTATCTAGGCCACCAGATCCACAGCTGGACCCATCTGGCCTTCACTATCTCCCCCTCTGTGTCTCCGGCACATACACACACACACACACGTGAGGGTGGACACGCGTGATAGCCGCCGCGTGTACACACACACACATACACACACACACACACCAGCTGTTGTGGATTACCAAAGAACAAGTGCGGGTCTATTTTCTGACTTGTGTTTGATGGCCTTGCCCTGGATGTGACCCAACACAAAAGCACCAGCTTGCTTATTATTACGTACCATAATGCCGCACTCTTCGCTTTAGATGTACACATTAAGTAAAAATGCTCTTAAAGTGAATTGCGATGAATGGCAGGGGAACTTCTTCACTTAATAAAAAACATGCAGGATCTGGCTGCAAGTTAAGTATGAACATCGGCGTATCGCGTTTTGCGCTGAGAGATGAGACGGCTCATGGCCCAAAAATCCAACAGGTCAAAACTCTATGCCAAGAAGGACGGCGTGAATCATGCCTCGCGCTTTATATTCTTATCTGACCGCGCCTTGGACGTGGCCACTCGGAGAAATGTGGCTTCTTTTAATCAAGACGAGTTCCACTTCTGAGAAACAGGAAATCTGTCAGTGCTCACCTCCATCCATCTTCACTCCCCTCCATACATTGATCTTACACACTGACCCTCCAGTCTTCCCACTGCCCGGTCTCAGCTTAATCTTCATTATTCTCAGTAATGCCCCAGACTCTGCTTCACAAACCCTCCCAGCCCCCCTGCCAGTCCAATACCACCCTCATCAGACACACACAGACAGACACATTCCACAAATTCAGAACAGTCCTTTTGTAAAACAGACAGTTTAGGAGTAACAACATGCAAAATAGTCACTTGGGTACCCAGCTGAGTCTTTAAAGCTTAACTTAATATGAGGGGGGAGAGGGTGAAAAGCGACAGACTGAGGCAACTCCACCGATTGCTTTCCCACAACAGCAAATAAAATATTCCATCATATCCCTGAAGCATCCCTCACTCCAGCTGGGATCAAAGAGTGTACTTTATGACTTAGAGAGGAGCGCGTATTAGTGTCTACAACGGCAGCGTCTCGCTCGAACCGAACCCCCTTCATTCCGTTCCATTAATAGCCATCATGGAAAATACATAATGGGGTTTCCATTTTCCTCAGTGAGTATAGGTGCATAATAGAAGAAGACACTGGAGGAGGCTGCCACTCACATGCGGGAGTGGGCGTTCGTGATTCCGTGATTAATCTTGAGGGTTTCCACAATCTACATGTCAGATTAAAGTATTTAACGTCATCCTGCGTCTGTTTCCGCGTTTCGCATAATCACGCTGACTGGCAGATCCGCACGATGTGAGCAAACCAGTGGAGCGATGAAGTCAACTTGATGGCTTCGCTAATGGAGGTGCTCTTCCTTGGGTTTGAACGAGGGGCATGGCAAATGAGGAGCTTGCGCTTCAATGAAATGTTGTGTTTGACGGTGCAGATGGAGGAATTGATGACATTTCAAGTGGATCTAAAGTTCATTGGGAATAAGAGATCATATTTAGGTTGTGGACTGTAATCGCAATGCCATCTTGTTGCCCGATTGTCAACCCCTACCATGGCTCCGGACTAACTTTTTTCACTGGTCGCACTAGTGCACCTAAATTTTCATTTGGAACTTGACAAGCTTTTGGGCACATGTGCAACCAAACCAGCTGCAGCCTGGAGCACATGCCTACTCACTTCTTTCAGGAAATCAGGATGATGAGAATCTGTGTTACTAGTTTTTCTTGGTCACCGTACAAAGACTCAGCTGCAGCCTGTTACAGCAGACAGCAGCAGAAATATAATCTGTTTAGGTGATGGACCAGGTACTGCGGCAAACGGCTTAACCTCAGTTATTTATAAACAGGATCCAACGTGCATCATTTTGCCGCATCCTCACCATCCATAAGATCAAAACAGATTCCAACTCTCGCTCTGGCTGAATTCCTTTCAGGCTGTCTGTGACAGGTGTTTTATGGGGAGGAGCGCTGTTGTTGTCGATGTCCTATCAATGATTCAATGCGGCGCATCAGATGGAAGGCAGAGACAGAGAGAAAGATGTCTCTGCCTGGATGTTCAGGGGGGAACTTTCGATATATAATTCACAGAGTTGTCTGACGGATTCGGGGTGTTAATGTGATGGATGCTCTTTGAGTCTGGTGGAAATTCTGTGTTCTTAATCCCTGGATTTCTTTCCACTTTGAGCATGAACTGCGGTGCTTAATGTATGTACCTATCTTTCATGATCATTTGATCCCGCACGCTGTGCAACTTAAGAACTGCAGAAGAACACTCCCAACACACAAAAAAACACCCCATGGGGGGGAGGGGGTTTGATGTCACATTCACACTTTCGCACAACAATAATTGACAACTGGCTCCCCCATTTCACTAAGCAGCACAGCAGGCTGCGCACAGTAACTCTCCACTAACGCCTGCTCAATCAACTTTTCATGAGTAATCAAGCGTCCATGAGTGCCACGAGCAATAAAAACACCTGGCACACTTTAAATCCGAGGCTAAAATAATATTTAATACTGGCAAGCATGACGGCTGATAAATGTGTTTACTCCCCATTGATTCCATTGGTGATGTACTGTACACTAACAGCTGCAGCTCCACCGACAACACACTGTTTCTCCAAAGCACCCTTTGTTCTTGAAGCGCACATTTGCGATTGTGTTTACTCAACAGTAAAAGGGCGCCCGATGTAGCTGAAATGAAATAAATGTCATTTCTGTCCACCATCTATTTTGATAGATGGCAACTGTGCAAAGCCACGGAGAGTGTTTATGTTTGTGTTAATCGGCAAGCTCCGGCAACAAATCCATGGAACAGAGCCATGTAAGATGGCAGATTAGGCGAATATGAAACACACTCTGGAGTGAGCGCTACGCAAGGGCTTTTGTCTTGTTATCTTCGGGAGTGAGTTGACATTATCCCCATGGATAAGGTTTTACCATGCATGGATTACCGCATGGGACAAGCTGCGCGCGCCCCCAGGAAAATAACATGAGAGGACCTCAGTCAATCCATGTCTGCATCTCCCTCTCCACTCGGGCTCTCCCTCTCTCGCTATTCATCAATGCCGCGATCAGCACACCTGGGGGCTCCTGACACAGCGTTTGAAAATAACGGCATCTGCTGCGACTTCGCAAGGGGTTCCACCTCGCAGCTGAAATTCCGCACGAATAGAATATCTCCAAAAAGACAAACAAGATTACATACAGCACCCCTCATTAATATACAGTAGCTTAATAGTATGAAAAAAAGACAAGAAGCTGGTTGAGCTAAAGAGGGGGCACAAGCTAACATCAGTACAAGTAATACAACACAAGGAAGAGGCGCAGGAACAAGGAAACATTGCTGTTTCAAAGAGTAGTTGAAAGGCAACTGAAATAGAAGTCCTTTTAAGCTGACTCACTGAAGTTGCCTCCCTAATATCCTTGGGAATGGTATTCCACAGTTTGGGAGCAGAGTTTAGAAAAATAAACCACATCTTCAGTTTTTCTTTCTGTCTCGCAACATCTAACAAAACCCACAGCGGAGGATCCGGCTGATCGTGGACCAACATGAAAACCGCGCGGGACGCACAGTGCGGGCTGGTCGTCAGCCACTTAAAGCTTTATGTACAGTCAAATGTGCCTTTAAAGTTGGGTCCTAATGATACATGGAGCCAGCGTACTTCAAAACGCCCAGTGCTGTGTTAAAATGGCTCATCACTCAGTTTCAACTGCCACGATGGGCTCTCTCTGTCTAGCTTTGATCGGATGTCTAGCAGCAGGATGTTGAACATTCTGAAGCTTCTTAATAGATTGTTGTGGACATCAGGGGAGTTAGCAAGGCAGCTTCACTGATATAAAATGGCCACCGTTGGATGTATGTACCGACAAAATTCTTCAGAAAGACTTCCAACTTCCAAGTCTAAACCAACCTTAATATTACCCGTTGAGTCTATGACCGTATCATCTTTGTTTTTTGAAGTCGGAACTGACCAGAGTTGGACTGGAGAGTGGAGCTGGGGAGGATATCCTGATTTAATCCAAGGACACGCCCCCATCCTTTATCGTCTGTTTTGCTCTCAGTGGGTCATTAAATTACAAAATGAACATCACTCTGTATTGAAGATGACTTGAGACTAAGGACTGGGACCATAAACCCATTAGGAAACTGTTTACTGAGGTAATAAATCAAGTTAGAAGTGGGGTCATTTTCTCATAAGCTTATATAGACACAGACTTCTTTTTGAAAGAATGCAGATTGAGGGCACTTTGCATTAGATTCACTTTACTTATTTTACTTATGTGATTTTATGGGAGACTGTTTGGGTTGCTGGTTTGTTAGCAGGATTACAATTGTTACGAAACGTGGATGGAGGATGGATCTCCGCCCAGTGCGGATTCGGGTTGAGGGCCGGATCTGGGATTTCTCATAATATTCTCCTCCATGCATTATTTCTCAAGAAATACTCCATGGATCTTGATGATAAAAAAGCAGGGATATTTAGGTGGCTGATACCTGTGAATCAGACTATAAGAGGGAACTGTTGGGCTTCGGCGGATGAATGTGCTCTACTGAGTGCCATTATATATATATTTGTTTAATAAATTCTTCCAGCAGAACCACAACTACAAAGTTATTGATGTCTCAAATTAGGTTTTCTTTCTCACAAAAAGATGTTCGAAATGAAAGAGTTGCTTTGGACCTCGCTGTCTTGGTTACATTTTCTAAGGGGTCTTAACTACAGCAGCTTTGAAAGAGTCTGGAAGAAAATCTCATTCTCAAAGGATGTGTTTTTAATTTTCAGGATATTATCTGAGACATTGCAAAAGTCATGCTTAAAAAAATCTAGTGTGTATACAGCACATGGAGGATTTACTCGCAGTTACAGCTGAGGAGAAAAGAGTTTTGAGGTAGGAAAATGACATATATCTCTTTTTGAAGGTGTTTGCACAAAGAGTTGCCATTTTTCATTGCAAACATACCTGCTGAAAGAATTTTACTGAGAGATAAATGAGCTAATACTCCCCTTGTGCATTCGAGGAACAACATAATGCCATTATGTAATGCTCGACAGATGAATTGGGTAATCTATTTGCGATCCCAGTTGACATTTACACTGAGGTGAAAAAAAGACGTGAATGGAAATGATTATGTAAGTTAGCGAGCTGTCATAGGGTAGAAAATGATTAGGGATGTTACATCGGTGTTGCTTCAAGGTTTGGTATATAATGGAGAACTGAGGAAGTGCAGAGAGGCCTCTGTGAAAAAGCATCGCAAGTGATAATAATAATAATGAATTAGTTTGGGTTCCTTGTCACAGTTTCCTTGGGAATTCTTCACAGGAAGCAGTCACAGCGGCTTATATGGGAGGATGAATGATACCCTTATCTATTCCCATACACTCCTAAGATAAGGGCTCTCATTGGCTGGTATCGCCGGCGATGTGAGGTGAATGAGGTAAGGCTCTGAAAGAAGAACTGAGAGCAAAGAGAGATGCAAGAGGCTGCCTTAAAATAGAGGACAGGAGCATGAGAATGAAGAGAGGAGAAACTAAGTATAGAGGCATGAATGATAGTGGGAGGAAGGTGAGAGAGAAAGAGAGAGAGAGAGGTGACCTCCATCTCCACCTCCACCAACACACGCCACAACAAGCCTCTCCATCTCAACCGGGGCACCATGGCACATTTCCCGTCACTGGGGGTGGCAGCGGGCCACACATTGCAGTGAATCAATCCGACTGCTGCAACCTCCGCAATCCACACTTTCCTGCAGGCTCGTCATGTTCCCAGATGCTATGTGCGAAGCAGGGCTAGTGAGAAATCATGTTCCGCATGCCGCACGTACCTACGTTTGAAGTCGTGACAGCACACATCACGCAGTTTAGATGCAGGGAAAGTTAGTCTCTTTATCTACGGGCAAACAAGATGAGTGCAAGTTTGAAAGCAACACCATGGCAGAGAGTGAGTGAGACCATTTTCTATATGAATTGCTTAGGGCAGCGAATAGATGTTCGGCCTATAAAATGTCAGAAAATAGTGAAAGAATGTCCAGCAGTGTTTCCAAAGGCCAAAGAAAGACATTGTCAAATGTCTTGTTTGTCCACAACCCACAGATATTCAGTTTACTGCCATAGAGGAGAGAAGAAACCAGAAAACATTCAAGAAGCTGCATCAAATAAGTCTGAATACCTGTTCATCGATTATCAAAATAGTTGGGGACTCATTTAAAGGAGACATACTGTGATCATTTTCAGGTTCATCATTTTTGTTTTGGGTTACTACTAGAATAGCACATCAGTTTTCTCATACCCTCCGCCCCCCTCCTAAACACCTAGTGTCCTCTGATTGGTCAGCTCATACACGTCAGCACGGCTAACAACAACATAGCTGCGCTAAATCAATTCTTAGCTGCCAAACTAGCCACTAGGCATAAATAATGACAAATATGTGACATGGTGACATAGTATGATGTCACAAAGTAACGAAAATAGAGGCAGGAATGCTGACTAGGCATTTCAGGAGTAGTGTTTTCCGTGGGAGAGAGGATCAATCGTTGCAGCTATGCTCCTTGATGATCTTTTTAAACGCACAGCATGTCATTTCTGCAAGTAAGGATGTAGTAAAAAAATCAATCTATGTGAATCAGGCAGAAACGTTCATGGATGAGGTATTATTGTTTTATCCATGTTATGCAGTGGCGTACTCAGGATGTTTTCATCATGTTTTCTACCATTGAGGCATCCAAGAGTTCCATTTTTTCAAAACACAGACACACGTTTCCCCCCCGCTGTGGTACCACTCTGATGTTATGTGTATTCATGTTTGTCAGCTTCCTTCCTCACTCTCTGATATATCATAGGTTATAGCAACAGGCAACCAAAGGAAACAAGACTCTAACTTGAATAGAATTAAGGAAGTATTTGAGTTTAGCCATTCATGGAAACATTTGAGATAATGTAAGTACACAACTTAACAAAATACCTAACAGTAGTTGTTTTGGGACAATTTAATCCAAAGATATTACACATTACATCTCAAAAACATCATTTATCATGCACGTCTTAAAATCAGACACACAGTGCACTCCTTTTACAACCCCTCGCACAGCTTTTAAAATGTTGTCTTATAAAGGATATATGGGCCATAAATGTGTTTTTATAATGGTTAATGAAGGCCTTACGCCGCTGCTGCAGCTGTAATCCCTCCAAAATGGGGCCGTATATCCAACTGAATAGGGAAGAACTCAGGCTCCATAATGCCTAAATCACACATGGCACCCTAGTTGTGTTTCCACTTGCAGTCCCCCTGGAAAAATGGCTGTTATTAGATTCATCACATCCCACCAAAAAACCCTGCCTCAAGGCCACACACACACATGCACCCCCCAGCTCTCATCCCCTTCCTTTTCTGCGTTTTTTCGTTTGCAAATTGATAACGGAACCAGAGACCCCGCAGGGTCCGTAATTCAATATTGGGATCTAACAGTCTCAGATCAGATATGATGGACTGTAATCCTCTCCGTGCTGCCGCAGCCACATGCACTACTATATCTCAGTGGCCCTTGAGCTATCAGCAAGTCACTGTGTTCTGGAATGGATGAATGAGTGAATGGGTGAAAGAATGACAGGGTTTTTGTGGATTAGAAGCAGGCCAATACTCAGTACCCATTCCTAAGATGCAAAAAAAAGAAAAGAAAAAGGAAGCATGGTAGCAGACTTGTGGGTAAGTAGGCATGACAGCGTGTGATTAAAATGAGTGAATTAGTGAGCACTCCCCCAGCACACACACACACACACACACACCCACACACACACACCACTACCGCCACTAAACCCCTGTCTTTAAAATTGCTCTCTCCTCTCCATTTCTTCCAATTTGAAAAGATATAAAGTGAGGGAGTCATGTTCAGAGACAATAATGATCCTACTGTTTACTTTCAATTAGGATTATTTCTTTCCTTGGGCTACGAACACCTTTATTTCTCTGCGGAATCATTAGTAACCATTAACTCTGTGGGGGAAGGGGCCGCGTTTATGGGAAGAGATGGGCGAAAAGAAGTCGAATGTGAATTTAAAAAAAATACTGATTATGTTTCCAAGGACCCAATATTATGAAAAGTCGCTTATGACTATTGGTGCCCGTGCCTCCGAACAGCCAACTGTGGAACAGTAAAACCCAAAACCGTGTGTCTGCCATTAGACCACTGAGTATGGGACATCTCAAGCACTTTACAAAAGGGGAGCCTCATCAATTATTCACACTTCCGGCAACACACATTCCACATGTTTCTCTTCCCATACATTAATATTTCAGCCCACCCCCCTGCCCGCTGTCCTTCTCCTTCTCTGTGCCACCTCCCGGTGGACATTTTGTCTACATAAATCACACGGTGACATTAAGAAGCCCTAAGATGGCCTCAGTCAGTACTTAGAGTAGTAGAGAAGGGTCCCATGCCTGCTGCCTAAGAGTCAAATGGCACTCAAAGGCATCAAATCTATTTCTCAAGATATCACTTACAGCGGCAGCACAAGTTTTCCTGGTATAACTGCATATGCACACAGTGCATGGGATGTAATCTGCACCTGCTTTGTTTTATTAGACAGGACTGGCTGGATAATGAATCATTTATCAGCGATGTTGTCGGATCTTGTTCTTGTATTGCGGTGAGATTTTTGCTGTCTTCCTTTTTTGTACCATTTTGTATCTTGCCGTTTGGCAGAGTAAACACTGAAGAGCAACAAGAAAATCACACAAAGAGACAGAGATATGTCGGGGCCTTGTTGTTTTGTTGATCCAAAGTCTCTCTGGACTTACTTTCAGTCCCACTCCTTTTAGCACCCCCAACAAGCTCTGTATGCTTTAGGTTATAAAAAGGTTAAGGTTGGGGTCATGGTCGTGGTTAGGGTCTGCCAAATCAACTAAAGGAGGAGGGATGTGTACATAGCCAGAGAGGAAGTGTTGCCTAAGAGGCTCAGCTTAAGGATCAAATGTCTGTTTGTGCGAGGAAGGACAGCACGCAACTGAAGTCCAAGGTTTCCAATCTCAGATGTTTCACTCTAGGATCTGCTTTGGACCGCTAAGCCAACATGACACAGTTTGGTAGCAGATTTACCTTCGTGAGACCACATGAGCTACAACAGCACTGTTTTTCTTGTTATACAAGGGTTTAGGAGTGCAACAAATTTTCATTCTCAATTACTTTCAACCATTATTTTCTACATTATTAATTTATTGATTAACATAGAAAACAGCAGTATAATTCCCACGAGCCAAATAGCACCAAACCTAAAAGATATATCATTTTCTTTCATTTAAATCATCACGTTAGAAGTTGGAACCAGTGACTGATTGCCAATTCAGCCTGGAAAAATTACAGAAACAACTTGAATGGCTCTCAGGAAGTCACATACCCCTTGAATTCATTCATAGATACCAGTCACCTAAATACAGCAAAAAAGCAAAAAAGAAATTCCTAACCAAAAGTTAATGGGGACATTCTGGGATGAGACCCACCCTCCATCCAAGAGGATACATAACCTCTTTGTGGCGGTAAGTAATCGGTTATGAAGACAGATTCATTTCCTTTTCGAGCAACTACTGGCTCAGCTCTGCAATGGTTACTTACTCTCACCGTAAGTTAGTGCTTAGCAGTTGCATAGCACGGCATTTTACACACACACGCCTTTGGTGCCTTAAAATGTATGTATAATGCATAATATCATATAATCCACAGATAACCTCCGCTGATTTACACAGCCTTTCTGTATGAGATACATCATGCAGACATTGTCGTGACAGGACTGAAGTGAAATACTTGAAAATTCAAATATGGATAATACCTTGAGGGCAATCTGCATAAAAATGAGCGAGATAACAATGGAGCGGGTAGAATGGTGGTTTGAGATATGTGAAATGTCTGGCCGAGGCTCATTCACTCAACTGTGATGAGAATATGCCCTTACCTTGCAGCTGGATTCGTACTTCTGGAGCATGCTCTTATGGTTTTTGACAGTCTCTGCCCCAAATAAATTCCTTTTTTTTCCCTCTCTTTTGTATCCAACACACCCCATTTCTGTCCTCCTGCTCTCTCCCCTCCCTCTGTCTCTCTTGGCCATCCTCACTAGGGGCTCTGTCCCTGCCTCTTCCTTATTGATTCTGCGAGGTTCAGTGGGTAGAGCGCGGCACTAGCAATGGAAAGGGCATGAGATCAATTCCCGAAAAAAAAAAAAAAATTCCAGCATTCGCTGGCCTGTCACTCTCGGATAATTTGTCTCCAGGCTTGCCCCACTGAATACGCTGATGTATTCTGCTTTGTAATTGGCGCCCATCAGTGTCAAGTGTCTCTGCTAGCTAGATGTTCCGGGTACGCACAACCCGAGCGCTGCACGGTTTCTTTCATCTGCATGTGCAAAATATATGCACATGTTTTACTGCCCTGGCAAGTCCGCCAAAATTATGAGGACCGTTTAGGAAATATGCCAGATTAATTCCTCGAAGCTCTTTGTCCTTGATTGTATATGTATATTTTTGGCACAATGCAAGAATATTGGACGCAGTATGGTTGACATTATCAGAAGACTTAAATACTGCAGCATGTCTGAAGGCATAGTCTTGCTAATGCCCTCCTTGAGCGATGCTTATATGAATAATTTCTATTTCTGGTAACGTCCATGCAGGCACTCTATGGATACTGAAATAACTCCCCGTTTATGTTAAATAATTAAGACCACTTAAATGAGACTCTGATGTACAGAGGCCACCAGGAACCCGTCACATCTCCATTGCAGTCAAGTCAGACAGGTATTTTTTTTTTTTATGTCATATTCAACTGCGACTGACAGGCCCCTGGCACCCGCTCCCGCTGCTGGAGAAAAGAGAGCGTCTTTGAAAGTATTACTCAGTGTGTTAACATCAAATTGCACCATCGAGCTAATCTTCTAAGGCTTACAGCGAGGTTTGTGTTACTGTAGATCTGCGAGTCACATGTCGAGGGGCCGAGAGACGGTTCGTGTTCAAACGTTCCTTAATAACTTTTAAGCCTAAAATGATAGGACCAGGGGCATGAGAGCTTGCTGTTTTTTGGTTTTTTTCCAAACCAGGAAGGTATTTGTAAATCGGTGCAGCTGCCCACATAAATACACACACACACACACACACACTGTGCAGAGGCAGTCCTGCTCGGGCCAACCTCGACGAACAAGCAGAGCGTGTCTCAGGAGAGACAGAGGGGCCTCAGAGGCAGCCTGGCAAATCTGAGCCTGACCTCCCTGGAGAGAGAGACAGAGCAAGAGAGAGGGAGGCAAACTGGATTTATATCTTTGTTTTTAATCCCCCTTACACGCTCCACTGGTCCTACGGTAGCACTTTGTGCAGGCCTTATGTATAGTCAGGGAAAAAGACAAAAACAAAAAAAAACTATGACATTTTTTCTGATGTCATAGAAAAAAAAAAGATTCCCTTAATGTGTTTTCCTATCCCAGAGGGGGGAAAAAATCAGCTGAGAGACGACATCTAACTGGCTTTTGACTTAATCAATGTACGATGCCAACCTCCTATTCAGGCTTAAATGCCATTTCAGTATTCAGTTTGACATTGGCCTCTTGTTAAGCCATTTTTCTGTTCGGGAGGGAGCTTATTTTTGCTCCGACCCAATTCCCGTCACTGAGGGATCCCTCGGTCATCCGCTTGACGTCACTGTAAGATGCCGCCGAATCTGCATCAAGCAGGGCGGCTACAGTGGTCAGCTTTAACGCGCTGAATCGAAGTCATTTAAGCCAAATTAATCTGCCCCGGATAGAGGAGCGAGAACAAAGTCAAGAATGCGGGGGAAATCGTAAAGTGAGATATAGGACTAACTATGAGCAGTGAATCCTTAAGAAGCATTTTCTTAAGTGCCAAAGGAGCCAGCTGATAAATTAAACCCAGGGGAGGAGCGACAACAACATTTTTTCATGTTTCTTTTCTTTTTTTTTTCTCTTTAAATGCCTTCAGTGCACAGCTGTTCTGATTTAATGGCCGTCGTTTCAGTCTGTTGATTTACAGAAGCCTTGATAGCTCTGCGTCTGGCTCTCTCGCACGGATGACGCTCTTCCAAAAACGAGTTCGCACCTATGAAAGGCGCCGACTGACTCGGGTCGATCTGAGCAAACGCCAGACCTTTAGAATCGCCCCGACAAATATATCAATGTGGGCCGGCGATTCACAAGTCTGGACTTCAGGCTTAGCGAGATGTGCGCGGAATCACAACCACGCTCGACTATGGAAGATTTCTTACAACCGAGAGGAGGGTGGAACGGGCCCCGGGCCAACGCCGCGTCCCATGGTTTCCCAACAGGCAATCATTGTGTACTGCTCCATTCGCCTGTTATTTCCCTACTTCTGAGCCAATGGGGCTTGTGTGTTGAGAGCAGGAGTGGGATACATAATAGCCTCAGATACCAAAAAAAAAAAAAAGAAAACNNNNAAAAAAAAGAAAACCCAGATGATAGATTCACGAGTATGAGAACACACACACACACACTCGCTACATGTCTTAGTGCTCACAAGTGTGCCAGTTTTTTCATTTTTTTTTTTCCGTTTCTTTTTTTTCCCTGAGTCGGCCCACATGCTCATGAATGCGAGCCGAGGAGCTAACGCAACGAAAGAAGATAGGAAAACACAAAAGCAATGCAAAAATAGACGGGGAATACAATGACACGGAGAGCGGACACAATAACCGCGGGGAAAGAGGGAGAGAGGAGAGAAAAAGAAGACAAAGGAGAAGGTAAAATTGTGTCTTTATCCCCAACAGACGGAGCCCGTCTCTCCTTCCGGACACACAGATTCGTTTAGATCTCCACCAAACAGCAGCAGCGAGAGTAATAGAGTGGAGTAGAGGGGAAAAAAAAGGAAAGACACAGTGATACCGCCTCCCGTATGCAGTGCGGGTTATGTGAAACCCAGAGACCGTACAGTATGACTGCGTTAGCACACGCCTTCAAATTAAATAAGAGATCAGTTCGGCTGCGGGTAAAGACAAATGCACCTGAAGGCATGTTTTACAGAGCGTTTCATCATCGGCTGAGACACTTTCCGTGTATGATTACGCTTAAAATACGCAGCATTGCACAACTCGGCATACCATCGCAGCCGCGCTTCAGAAGACGTCCGCAAAACGCCCGAGTTATCTTCATAAACGGCTGGTACACAAAAAAAAAAGCTGCACAAAAGGGTTCTGTTAACACGTATAATATCCGGTAGAGGGAATGCCTCCATGTCTTCACCCACGTGTCAATCCTGGATGCACGGCAGAAAGACAAATCCACAAAAAGCCGTTTGATATTAATCGTGAACCTCAGGTTAACAGCATTGGCGACGGCAGTGAACACTTAGCATTGCATTCTTGCCATATTGTTGTTTGAACTGACTTCATTCGAGAAAAAAATCAAATCATTGACGGAGCGGATGCCACGATGCTTTAATAGCCTATTTTATGGGCATGCTTTGTATAAACCGGTGGATTTATGGCTGCAGTTAAGATATAAGCTCTCTAAACACAGATGTATCAAATT
>CAEMYA010000238.1:4456134-4468512 GCA_903131615.1 Diplodus sargus | reverse complement strand
GGGTCGGTATGATAGCAATTCAAACACCTGTGGTTGTGTGGCCTGAAAGATGGGTTGCCTTTAACCAAAGGCCAAAAATGCCTCCACCAAAGGTCACAAAGTCATATAAATAAACTCACATCCGATGAGTGCCAGCCATTGGATCCCTGTTTCTTGCTCCTTTGTCAATTACAGTAAAAAATACATCAACGGATCACCATGCCTATCTTAGTTGAACATAAATCTAAACATGCCATCCAGTATTGTATTTTGAGAAATAATTTTTTACATAGCCATGGCAAGTATCACAGTTACAAGATTACATGGCCCTACTATTACACTCTTAATAGGGCCACAGAAAGCTTGCATCCTGCACGAAAGAAAGCAGCATTGAGGACTGAGGAGACCGTCTGCGATACAGATTATATAACGTTCCACTTTTTTTATTTTTTATTTTACATGGCAAGCCAGTTAGGAGACACTCTTATGAGGAAAAAACTCCCAGAACCCCAGAGGCTGGTGCCTGACAAGTACTGAAGCTTTTGTCTGAACACTGACAACACTGCCAGGAAACTTTGGGCTCCCATGTGAAAAAATAGGAGACTTTAAGTGTAGGTATAGAAACCTACTTTTTTACTTTTGGTACTTAATTTAAAGTATGTTTAAAACATACTTTTGAAAATCAGTTTCAACTTCAGGGTACAAGCACCATCAATCAAAAGCAGATAAGTCTGAGGGCGGTGTGCCACTGAAGCTCCTCTCTGGTGGGTTAGTCGTTGCTGGGATCGCCACCAGCCTTCCGGCAGCCAGCACTAGTCCACCTGACATCTCCTGCCAGCATCTGAGAAGTGGACCAGCACTTTCATATTCCTTATCTCAGCCCCAATTGCTGGCCCCATGACTCCTTTAATTGTGTCACCCTCCCTCTACCCTTCTCCCACACATGTTTTTATGGCTGTATAATCCAAATATCGATGGAGTCAGTGTACATCTTGTTCAATTAGTGTTTTTGTGTACATCTCGCCGTAAGAGAGGGAGGAAAAAAATGTTGTAATCACATTAGAATTTTTCTGTCAGGGCTCTGTCTGTACTTAGTGCTTCGAATTACCCTGTTGGACACGGACACTCTCCTCTGTCCCTGCTCTTTCTATGATTGCTGCCGGAGTGCTGATAACCTCCTCATACTCCTCCACAGTGAGAGTATTTTCTTGAGAAGCACCTCGGGCTAGGAGAGAGAGAGACAGAGCCGTGGCTATCTGGTGGCGGAGGTGGATTTCTGAGTTTCAAACTCCACCACACGGGCTAACTTTCCTTTCAACTGGGAAGGGGGGGAAGAAAATAAGATTACGCGTGCCACATTATTACCGGATAGGGCCGAGCTTCTGTTAGCTACCGGAGTGACTTACACTTCAAATCAGCTCGGTGTTACATTACCTTCTTCATAGCCACACTGTCTCCATCCTGAAACAACTACTGCCTCGGCAGTGTCACCTTGGTCTGGGAGACAGGGGTTGAGAGCAGGTGTCGGAGCAGTGCAGAGGTTCCCGTCAGATGGGTGTCTTCAAGGATGTCTGGATCCATGTTGCTGACAAAACGAGGCTTGTTTTCGGTGAAGCAGGGCCTCGTGCGGCTTATCAGACGGCATAGCATCTCTCTTACAGATAAGAGAATTTCGTCTTGTCTTGACTTGCTTGCTTCAGTGATCAGTCCTTTTGAGGCATTGTACAAAATGGTCTATAGTCGATGTGTGAATCCAGTCTCGTAGTCTTATTACAGCTGGACACAGTGTTACGTTGTAGGTTAAATGTAAGGGGTTTAATCAAACGGGCTCTATGAAATTATATGTAGCTACTTACAAGTATTTATCACTATTGTATCGGCCACATGTGAGCAGGTCGCGTCATGAAAACAGTTCTTCCCCGATCTCCCTCGGTCGCCAAAGCCTGTGGAAGATTTTTTAGAAGTCCTTTAACGCTGCCGGACCGTGGATTTTTCTTTGAGAAGGACTCAAGTTGGATTTTTCCACAGCAGTCCAAAGGATGCCACTGTGCGCAAGTTCCCAAATCCCCTCCTCTCGCTGCCTCTTCCCGCTAACAAATAGCAACGGTAGCTGACAGACTGTTCCCGAGTACACTTGGTAATTTTCTGATCATGATCATGCGTCAAGGTTTCCCCCACAGTTGTTGCTGTGCTTGGGTTTTTCAGCGCAGTGTTAACCACACACACTAACAGATGTGGCAGAGAAAACGTAACATAAATGTTTCAGTAGAAGACAGGTCGCTAATGTGTCTCCCATGTAGAATTTTAAGGTCAGATGTTTATTTTACATGCTTTTAGTATTTCTCAAACCCACGCTTTTTGTTCGGCTGAACAAGCAGTCAATGTCAAACAGCAAAAAATAATGAAATTACGGTGGAGCGAGGAGCCGCCCATGAATTTTTAAATCTAGTTTTAAACACAGACACGTGTTTGTCTCTCACATCCTCGACATTCATCACTATGTCCCTCACACATCATTCGTTTTCTTAAGGCTTAAAACAGCCAATACTTTGCCCCCCCTTTTACTTGATTAGCTACCAGTTTCCGACCAACAAACACTTAGCTGGTTTCCAATGACTTATTGATGAGAGCTCCGTCCACCACCGTTTTGTGGTATACTCAAACGGTGGGGCCTGTCTCCCGGGAGAGCAATCATTGGACGGTAAATCTCTGTTAAACTCTGAAACAACTATATTTCCTAGAGGTAGTATTAGGCTCTGTCCTCTGCTGTTTTCCCACCGCCCTTATCTTACCCCATGGTTAATGGAAAGAGCAATTTCCAACACAATATTTTACTTTGATACCGAGGGGGCTTTAAATCAAATGTTCCCAAATCTCCTGAGTCACAGCCACGATGAAAAAACAATGTTAAAAAAAAGTGACTTTGTCGAGGTTTGTGTGAAATCTTTCACCGTTAACCAATGGGAGTCAAAAATTGAATCTAGTACATGACGAAGGATATTATCATTGTTTTACCTGGTTTAGTGTTGTTAGTATTTAACATTAAATCCAAAGTACCGTTAATTCAAGCTGCAGGACAGCAAAATACAAATGTGTTGACAGCTTTTTTTTCCCCTTTTCCTGTCAGAATAATTTGGTAAACACTAACCTTTATGTTTTATTCACACCCCTGCTTAATAATGCATGATCTATTGCATGATTAGATAGTGTGTGTGTGTGTGTGTGTGTGTGTGTGTGTGTGTGTGTGTCTGTGTGTCTGTGTCTGTGTTTCATGGATTTCTTTTTTAAATTGGCTGGAGGAAGTTGTTCCCTGACCATTGTCACATCATTGGCATTTAATGAGAGAAACACATGAGATAGAGATGGATGGTAAAACAGAGCGGTGCTGCCAGTAACTACTCTAAAACTGTGTCTAAAACATTTGATTTGATCCAGTGACATCCCACTCACAGAGCTGTACATTAAAATATAGAAAATATGTGGTCTACCCACCTCGCTAATGAGAATGAGTCACTTAATCTGACTCTTTCAAACAGCAGTATACAGCATATCAATAATGGTTGTGACAGATTCCCTTATGCAGAATATCGATGTGGTTTAATGTGACTGAATGCAACAGGCAGCACCACCATGGCTTCATCTAAAAGCTAATTTCAGCCAAATAAAATGCTCATAATAGCAAAAAAAACAACAACAAAAAGACGCTAGCATACTTCAAGCCCGTCCTCAACAGAAAAATGACTGTGTAGGCCAACTGTGACAGCAGCTTTACTCCCCATTCTTCCTAGTCTTATTAGGAGGCAGCCTCTGGGGGCCATATTTTGTCTTACAGAGGCAAAGGAGGAAGTGGGGCAAAATAGTATGATGAGTAGAAAAGAGCGCAGGTGGTAGGTTGGGGGACGGATGGTTGGGCCAGGACTTTACCAGGGAGCTGTTTGTGTCCAGTGCAAAACCAAAGGTGAACGCAAAATTATTTTTTACTTACAACCATAGTTAGGTTACGTCACATACATTGTGTAATTGAAGTTGCGTACTTCACACATTAGTTAGTGAAGCTGCATGAGTGACATAGTTATTTAAAGCTTGAAGTTTTCCTATAAACTAGTTCTACCACCTACGCCTAACTAAATCTGTGTGCGTGTGTGTCTCCACACAATGAAACTGCATAATGGCATAATGCTGCTACTAAAGGTCAACTGATAGGCCAAATGTATTTTTTTTTTATCTTCTATCTCATCCAAATAAAGGTGTCGTATGCTACGCAGATTCTAAAGGCTCTTGAGGAATACTTTCTGATAACGACATATGGCTGAAATTGACTGACTCGACTGATTCAAAGTGGCATTTCACACATACAATCTTCGACAGGGTTCACAGTGTGTCGATGACGCACATTGGAGGAGTGCAGCCGTGATGCACACTGTGGAAATAACCCGGAGAGATGTGGAGCTCAGCTTACAGGCTGCTATTTGGGAGCAAGGTCCTCTTTAGGTAGAGCAAATGCTGAGTGTAATCTAAAGAATTTCACTACAGGATTGTTTGACAGACATGTCTACAAATATGTCACAATGATGGAGTGACACTGAGGATGACGATACAAACTTTTAATGGAATTATGTCGGGGAAGATTAGATAAACTCTCTTTGTGCATCTACTCTTTCAGCACAGGTTTTACCAATACTTTCGAAACTCTCATTTCACAACACAGTCAGACAATTCCAGCGCTGAATACCTTTTTTTTAACCACTTTTTGCTCCGATGACCGAAGCCAACACTGCAAAAACAAGTGTGCAGCTTGAAATCAGTCAGAATAGCGGAGCACGTTCGAAAAGCTTGAATTGTCTGTACATTTTATGGGAAAGTCTATCACAGGTGAGAAAATAAGCTTGGTGAGTTAAATACCTGGAACATCACTGATTTACAGTGACTCACAATGACCTAACACTGGAAGTAGGGCTGAAACCAGAGCCGCAACGTTTGGGGCTGACTATTTTTTTTTAAATGGATGAAATATTTTTGTTATTTTCCAGCCAAGAAACCAAATATTTGCTTGTTATACTCAACATTTTGGGGGTTTAGAACTACTGTTTGAAAAACTGAAAAGCTAGTGTTAATGCATCACCTCAGCCTCCGGGCAATTTTTAATGTGTATTTTTCATTATTTTCAGCCAATTTGGGCAAAACAATTAATCATAAACAATCATTAGTTGCTGTCCTAGCTACAACTAATGATTATTTCACAGTTGTTTTATTTTTTATTTCAGAATTCCTAAACCCCATGGTTACATCTTTAGATTTCTTTCTTTTGTCTGACCATCAGTCCAGTACCATAGATGATCAGGTTCAGTCCGTAAATAATGATCTTAAATTATTTCACTGTCCTGAATTACCCCGTCCTACATGTGCAAACACTTTATCATCTTCATGTAATATGTGAACAGTACCAATAAGAGACTTGAACTGCCTTTCCAATCAGTGATACGTAGTTTAGTCCATTTGAGCCCCAGCGGTCAGATGCTCATCATTAGCTGGTTGGCACATCTCAATAATATATCGCCTTGAGAGCAGCAGCAGCCTATGTGGATTGAGTCAGATAGACTGTAATAATATGTTATTACGCACGCTGTGGTTCTCCTTCATGTCTTGACAAGCATTACTTTGACATGAGAGCAAACATGCAGAGATATCAGTCTTTTACGTTTTTGTTCTGCAGTTACGGCATATCAGAAAATGTTTGTTTGCTCACTGTGAGAACAGTGAAATATTTAACAGGCAGATTTTTGCTGAATAAAAGCAAGCATGGTCATTATTTGGTGGGTATTAAATTTTTGTTTTGCCAGGCATTGAAAAATAAAGGCATAACTGCAACATTATACATCGTGAAAGGAGCGGTCTTCCATAGCAGATGAAGTTTGCTCGGTTGTCATGAAGATAGTTAAACTCTGAAAGCTTCAGAAAAAAAGTTGAGTTGAGAAGTATTTTGTCAATATAGGATTTTTAAGTAATTAAATGCAGTTTTCGATCAGTTGCTAAAGTAACATTAATAGAATAACTATGAACTAAAACAATTCCAAAACTTGAACATAACCACTAGTGTTGGGAAGCTTTCCAACATACTCATAGAAGTGATTCATCTGATTAAATGAGTTGCTCTTATTTTTTAAATTAAATCAACGTTTCTTTGAATGACGTCATGGCGCTGTTGGTTTGCTGCTAGTCCGCCTCATTAATGGAACCGGAAAGCTCACTGCTCATTTTGAAAATGGTAACATCTATCTTTTTCCAGCACATTTTGATTTTTTTACGATGTAGAGTGGTTGGATATGTTTGGATCACACGGAAACTATTCAGTCTAGATGTTATAAGATGTTCCTGCATCCTCTATTAGCTGTGCCAGTGAACAGGGGGCTAGTAGCTTAATAACACATGTGAAGGTCTCACATGTAGTAGCTAAATCTGTCTGTGGACAAAACAAATTTCCAGCCAATGTCTTAGCTATAACAAGACTGAGCTAGCTGAGTAGTTTTGTGTTTATAATTGCTGTAATTTTTCAGTTTGATATATTCAAAAATCTGTGAAAAGCATTAGTGTAAGCTCAAAAATGACTCAACAGAGATAAGAATAGTCTCTTTTTGGTGTTTTTATCAAGGATTGGTCTACTTGCTGGAGTACTGAACTAGATTTCATCATTACTGATGTGATTGTTTGTTCTTCAGTTAGTTCCATTCCTCAGACTCAACATTTCCTTGAAAATGGAGAGAACACATGTTGATGAATCGAGGTGCTGCATCGTCGGCAACTAGACTTGTTTCAGTTTCTTGAAGATGATGCACCTCTCACACCCAACACTCGAGGGTCAGCCATTGCTGATGAAAATCTGCAGAAAGAAGAAATGTTCACAATTTCCTTTTTTTTACTCTTTGAATCTCCTCCGGACGTTAGAGCAACAGGCGGCCAAAAGGAACGCAGCATTACCTTGACCTCCTGAGCCACAGCTGCCAGACATTGTTGAACACATCTGCGACAGGGGATGTGAACAGCTCCATAAAATACATCACAGTGGTCGAGTCGTTTTGATGCAGTATCATTCCCTTTGTCGTTGGCCATCAAGTGCTGAAGACTAATTTGTCTGAAACAATAAGCTCAGTATGAGGTCACTGGGCATGAGGAACCGTTGTAATTTCATACAGAAAAGAGAAAACAGTCTTCGTATTGCTGTATTGCACTCAAGCAGTAACATAATCAATGCAAAGTACGTGATGACTCTGGTAAGAAAAACGTCCTCCTCAGAAGCTAACGGATAACATCGTAAAACTAGCACACTGGTAATAGCATTTTTGGGCTGTCAAACTGTCACTTACAGTACAACATCACCGACACAGGGTCTGTATCTACCTCCTATCTTTCCCTGATAGGTGAGATGACAGGCAGCGAGCTAATTTGCTCAGCGCTTTGCATCTGAAAAGTTTGCGATCGCTGGGAAGTGGCCGGGCGAACAGAACAATTCAGAAAGGCGCTTGTCATCAAGTGGGATTTGAACATTTCAGAAACTCCATTCAAAGACCAGAAACCCTCAGATCAGTCAGCCACCGTGATGCGTGCGGGGTAACAAAAGATGCTCAGAGAAAAAAAAAAGGGAAAATAATGCTGTTACTCATCCTTGTGATGCGAGAACGCTCCAGACTCCCTGTCGTTGATAACATCAAGGATAACTCCCACGGTCGACTTTTTTTTTTTGCCCACACCTTTTCAATGAGGATTTCTGCTTTTCTTTCAGTAATGATCAAACCACTTCCAGCAGCCTCTACTCACAAGGACAGGAATACAAAGCCGTCATGTCAGGCAGACCTTCTATTGGTGAAGTGTGATAGCAACAATGTTTCCCGTCTGGTGGTGCCAACATGCAGGAAATCAGGCGGCGGCTTATCAGCGCACGATCTATCACATGGGAGTCATTTCGTCTGATATCGTGATGACTTACCGGGTTCATGGCGTTCAGTTTGAGTGTCAAGACATCAATTTCCGGAGGGCGCGTGATACGCGGGAGGTCCTTTGGGCCAACACCTCTACGCTAGCATAACTTAGCCTGACACTTTGGCCCAACAGAGACGGTTTGCGTTTGTATTCGCAAACGGTTTGTGGTTGAATAACATTCCTTTTTCCACCTCAGGGAACATAACGGCCTTTTGATAGACGGCACATGTGTGCGCGCAGCAAGAAAAAAGGCGGGCATGTGCACAAACACTAACAAGAATTTGCACGCGCAGACACACACACATACACACACACATACAGGGCAGCACATAGAGACAGGAGCTTTTAGTGACTGAGGCACTCTGCTTTTCCAGGAATGTGCGGATGAAAACAGCACTTCAGTGTTAACCTTGAAGCATTGAGCAGTGCCGCCTTTAGAGTACGTGAGAACTCAGAAGGACCACAAAAACAAATTATTGGACCTGCAGGCTGCAAGTAAAATTACCTCCCTTTCCGCCTCTTTATTTCCATGAGTAACCCTTCATAGTTTATGTTGACAGAATATTAAAGAGGATGGTGAAAGAGGATAGAGAAAAGGTACATTCATCACATTCAGTGTACTTTTTCCTTCTCACTGTGGACCACTGCCTTTATGAATGACATTCAAATGAACAGACTCACACTTATCTGTCCCCAAGAATCTCATCTGAACACAGCACACGTGCAGAGCACAAGGTGTCCTGCTATCAAGACTGTGTTCTTTTACAGGGCATGTTTGCCTCTATCGAGATTATTAGTGGAAAAACACGCTGGGGTTTTCCATTGTGTCGCTGCAGTTGCTTCTCCATGTCATTCAATCTAATTTTCTGGATAGCAGCATTCCGAGGAATACAAAGATGCTCGCATTTTACACTGACAGTTAGAAGGGAATATTTTTTCTTTACCTGCATGAGCAGTGCTGTCCCACACTGTAGAATTCCATCTAACATCAACATGTTTTTTTATTAGGCTACAGTTTAGAACATGACGTGGTTGTGGGTTAGAATATTGTTATGTTCTCATTACAGAAATGTCCTTAACCTGTAATGATATCCATGTCATCTTTAGGATGACGTTTAGGATTAGAGAAACATGTCTCCTAAGTGCATTTAGGAAAAAGTCCCTTCTTATCTTAGGACAAGAAGTCAGCTATTACAGAACTGCTCTGACGATGAAGACGGGGAATAACATGAACTCTGAAACATCAATGTCAGCCTGCTGGAGAAACTACCATAGATCAAGGACGTTATCATTATACTTGGACACAGCCATGGAGGCGAAGTCCCATTCATTTCTATGAAAGCTGCCAAAGGCAAGATAACTTGACTGTCTCCCGCCGACTGGGTTGGTTAACTTCAGGTTTAGCGCCTGGCACACTTGAATGGGGATATGATTATCTAATCATGCGGCTCGACTTTGCAAATTTGATTGGACCGAATGGTTCAGATATTGAATGAAAAAAGTCATTTCGTAAAATGTATCCACCGTTTCACAGATGCGTCTTTCACAGTGTAGGCTTATGGGGAAAATTAGTTTTGGGTCCCTGTGCATCATGTGACAATGTAATTACACTGCCGCTTACCTGCCGCTTGTCCTGGGGGCCTGCCATTGATGATCAACACAGATCTTAGCCTGTTGGAGAAGCTAACATTGATGTTAGCCTGTTTGAGAAGCAGACATCGATGTCAGCCTGTTTGAGAAGCCACTTATGTAAGCCTGATGGGGAAGCTAACATCAATGTTAGCCTATTGTAGAAGCTAATACCGATGGTAGCCTGTTGGAGAAGTCAACATCAGTGTTAGCCTGTTGTTGAAGCTAACATAAATGTTAGCCTGTTGTAGCAACCAACATTGATGTTAGCCTGTTTTAGAAGTCAACATCGATGTTAGCCTATTTTAGGTACAGAAGCCCTAAACGGCCATGCATTCATACATTTTATTTCCTCCGTTTTCCCGAGATAACGACTTAATTTCCTCCGTTTTCCCGAGATAACGAGATAATTTTCTCGAGATCTCGAGATAACGAAGCTTTGTTTTCTCGTGATAACGAGTTAATTGAATTTGTTTTCCCGAGATAACGGGATAATTTTTGTTGAGATCTCGAGATAACGAAACTTTGTTTTCCCGAGATAACGATATAAGGTGTGTGTGTGTGTGTGTGTGTGTGCGTGTGTGTGTGTGTGTGTGTGTGTGTGTGTAAATGAGTCAGTCAGTTAGTGTACGACTGTAAATAACCTTTAATGTGATAACTGTTAATAAGAACATCTTGTTTTCATTTAGTTCACTGATATTCTTTGAAGCCAGGTTATTATTTTCATTAATTATATATTAGACACTAAATGCGGGACTTTTATTTTGAAAGCGTCTCGCTGTGAACCGAGAACATCTGTGAATCGTGTGTGTGCCTGCATGATTTTTGCTGAACGTGATGAAATGATTTACTGTGCACCTGGCTGATAAAGGGCACAAGCTCTACGGTGTGTCCGAAGGTTCCTGTAATAAACACTTTGGACCATCAGTTAGAGAGTCTGACCATCATTCAGCGGGGATGCTACAAATTGATTATATCGTTATCTCGGGAAAACAAACTTTCGTTATCACGAGATCTCGAGAAAATTATCCCGTTATCTCGGGAAAACGGAGGAAATTAAATCGTTATCACGAGAAAACGGAGGAAATAAAATATATGAATACATGGCCGTTTAGGGCTTCCGTATTTAGGTGCTTACACTGATGTTCACCTGTTAGAGAATCTAACACTGATGTTATAGAAGCTGTTTGAGAAGCTAACATCTAAACTGTTGTAAAAAAAGAATATTGATGTTAGCCTGTTGTAGAAGCTAACATTGACATAAGCCTGTTGAACATGCAAAATGCAACCGTAACCTGTTTGCTTTGAATCTAACTGACAGTGTATTAATGGATAGATACCATCTCCTCCACCAACATGATCAATGCCTATGTACATCTTGTCTTGTCCTTATAGCAAGCTAGTCTGTCACAAGTGAAGTGAGACAGCCGTTATAAAGAGTACAGACAGTCTCATGTAAATAACACAGTTAGAGGTTAGAAAGTCTCAGATAGGGTTGGACCTTGCCATGAGTTCAGGATTTACTTCTGTAACAGGAAGATAGGACATTTTTCTTTGAAATTTTCTTTGAAGTTTAGATAGAAAAAAGCAGTCAGGCCATGTTTTCTGAAGCTCAGTACCACTTAGAAAAGGTTTAAAAGACAGCCGGTGCCACAAAACATGGCAAGAAATGAGATATTTGTCTAATTTCACGTAATGTGAACTGAAATGAAGCACCTGCTGATATTTATGTCAGAGACTAAGCCATGAATCTACCAGAGTGAATTTAATAAGAACACCTGAAATTAAAGAATTCAGCTCCCTTAAGAAGGAGACATGCAAATATCCTACTAGTGAAAGTAATCATAGCTCTGAAATGACTCCTTACAAGTGTTCCTGCCTCTGACTTGTTCTGTGATATTTTTCTGATTTATTCGCCTTTCGTTCAAGGGCTCGGATTTGTTATGGCACAGTTTAGGATTGCTTTCATTTTCCTTTCAACCAGCATCATCAGATATGCTCATAAAACCTCAAAAAATCCCAGTTTATCATATTCTCTCAAAACTCAACCTATCAAAAAACAGACTTATCTTGTAAGTCTCCCACATCTCCTTGACAGGAGTTGTCATTCTCGGGCAGGTAGTTGACCCAGGGTTGCCCCTCTCTACTCCGCTCCTCAAGCCTCCCCGAGGTATCTCTTGTCTGTGATTCGCGTTCTTATCTCTTCGGTGCATACAGTGAGGCAGACCGCACAGACACAGGTCGCAGGATTCATCGCATCCACACATCTGAGTGAATTATTCAAATTGCCGAGAGCAAGAGGTGCATACAACCTTTTCCAGTTACGTGAGAGGAATGGTTGGTCGGGCAAGGCAGCCATTCCGGATCAGACAGTCACTTAGATTGGACAAAAAATGTAATTTGTTCTCATATCTGATTTTATTGTAATGGCCGTAATGGTGACTTGGTAATGACCTGGTGTCCGTCTTACGCCCGTGTGCAGCGTAGGTTAATGAAATCACAATGAGCAGCAGATCATGCGGCCTAAATGGATTACATAGATCATATTTATTTCCCATGATTGTAATAAAGTGCATGTACGTGTGGAGGTGTTGACACAAGGCGGCGGGAAAAAGAAGAGGCAACAGCGGCGCTGTCTGAACATCACAAATACCAGAGCCAGAAGTAACAGGGTGGAAATCAATTACATGGTTGACTCACCTAATTGATATCCACCTCAGCATGAAGATAGATAGCACCCTCAGTAATATTAAGGCATAAGCTTTCCTATGAAAAGAGGCTTTTTTTTTTTTTTTT
>CAEMYA010000238.1:4426647-4449693 GCA_903131615.1 Diplodus sargus | reverse complement strand
AGCCTAACAGTGCTGTGTAGTATTGATAAATTCAAACCACTGTGGACCCACCCTTCTGTCAGTTTCATCTTGAATCTATAATATTCTCTAAACTAGGCTACCATAGATACTCAATTGTATATCACTGTAGGGTTAAGGTTACCCTATAGGGAGGAGGGGGTGCTTCCTTTGGGTCTTCCTGCCGGTTCAGAATTTGACCTGACGATGGCGTCTCGTGGTAATAAAGAACCGTAGATATCGACAGGGGATTTAAGGGAAATTCTTCTGATAGATTTCGAGACATTGTACTTGAAGATAACAAAAAAAAATGATGCTGGTTGTGATATTTCAGTCACTTTCACCAGAACAAATAAATAAACAGTTTGGTGTGGATCTGGCCAAAGGGATGGATCCAGGAATTTATTTCTCACACTTTCTACAACATTGCGAGAGAGGCCATCAACTTTTAAGTTTCTCCTTCGGGGATAAAAGCCGTCCGTGAGTGAGTGCCACTCCAGATTAACATTTTGTCCAGACCAAAATCAACGTTCCTTTGTCTGAGACGGGGTTGAAAAATACAGCGCAGGTTGAAGAGTTTTAAATAACGCTGTAATTATTCAGGGGCGATGAGGCCAGGAAAGGACACGGTAGGTCAAGTCATGTTAAGTATACATATTTCCTAGAGCACCGCCAAGGTTTCGAAAAAGCAAAGAAAATGTTGACATGAATAGAAAAATCGGAAGCTGCAAAATATGATATATGGGACAAACGCAGCTGCAGTGAAGACAGAGCTAATTTGCATGAGAGGGAGACAGAGGGAGAGTGTGTGCGATTGTGATTGCGCATGTGTACAGTATATCACTGCCTGTGTGTTCCCACACACACAACAGCATATCCACTAATCACATCCAGTCAGCCAACAATACCAGCACTGTCTGCAGGAGAGGGGAGTGAAGCACGGGCTGCAGGTTGCAAGCTGTGCTGATTTCTGCTCATCAGCTTGGATTTGAAAACTGTCGAGTCTGAATCATTGACAAGGACAAGGAGCTTGTTCCAGAGGCAGGAGGCCCTACAGGAAAAGACTCTGCCCTCCCCGCTGGCTTTCCTTGCTGTTATATAGATTTCCTTGCAGTTCCGCAACCTGAGAGTGAACAGTACAGTTGGGCTCGGAGGGACTGTGTCAATAAGTCATACAGTATATAGAGGAGCGGGGATGGGTGATATCTTGTAGGTTAGAAAACAGGATATTTACAGGGAGCCAGTGACAACGCACAGTCACAGACAGAAGGCGGAGGTTTTATTTTTCTGGTTTGCATACACACTGTGGCTGGGATTTGATTAGGTTTGTTATTTGTGTGTGTGTGTGTGTGTGTGTGTGTGTGTGTGTGTGTGTGTGTGTGTGTGTGTGTGTGTGTGTGTGTGTGTGTGTATGCAAGCATTGCAGGAGCCAACTCCGAGGCAGACAGATCAATTTTTCTAGATTGATAAATTACATGGCATACAATGGCTTCTCATTTGGATGACACTGTTGCAGATTGCTCACTTGAACTTTTTTGAGTCTCACCCACGTGAGCGCCGCGTCGCCTGTGTCTGTATTTTTTTACTCTAAAATGTCAGAATATCGCAGCCGATTTGCAATGGTGCTAAAGAAGTGGTTGAACGCCATTTGGCCAGATTTGCAATGGTACCGATAAAGAAAATAAGGTTGTTTGTGGTTCTCCCAGTCATATTATTACGGACGGCGTTATTTTTCTGATATGGTGATATTTAGATGTTGAATTGCTATTTGTTTATTTCACACTTAATTGTTCACTCTTTAAGTATTTATAGCTTCACCAATTAAATCAGAGTCCTTGCTGCAGGCACTGAGAAAGTGAATCAATACTGCTGAGTAACACAGACAGATTTAAGATGACAGCTATGGAAGAAAAACTAAATATACTACTAAGCATAACGCTTCATTTAAAAGCAGATATAATTTTGTATCACAGCACGGCCTTTTCCACTTCCTTGCTCTCTAAATATTATAGAAAGACGACAAAAAACATCTTCTCTTTAAGACTATATTTTTATCCCCTACAGTTTATTCTAGTGCACTGACAAATCCATCTGTCATTGTCTTTTGCTTGGAAAGCATACCAGCGGGACAATTCTACCTTATAATGATCACTTGTTGCCCTAAATGGCATCCTCATCATTACAAATAACACACAGGAAGCAGGTCCAGGTGCTCGGTTAGAAAATGAACTCCTGGATTGTCAATAGTGATGCAGCGGCTGCTTACAGGCTAGACACTAGCTATTTTTTTGTAAGCCTTGTAGTTAACATTGCCCTGGTTCCCTTAGATGTTAGACTTTGATTTGTTTTAATCCCTTAGTGCTGGATCAGTTGTCATTGGTGGATACATTTGTTGGAGATATCTGCCAGGATCACATTGCAGTAGTCAATGGAGTGCTGTGGGATTTAATCTGGACAAGGTTCGTAGATGGAAGTAGGCCATCGAGGAGACATTTTTTGTATGACCGAAGAAAGAAAGGGTGAAATTGTTTGTCATCCATGTCTGTATTTCTTGGAGAGACAAGCTGTTAGGGCAGTGGTGGGGAGAGTAGAGGTGGGCTAAGTGGACAAAAAGAGCTGTGTGTCATCAGCGTGGAAGCGAGCGTGAATCTGTGGCCCCAGCACTGAACCCTGAGGATCTCCCTGGTGAACTCTGGAACTCTCTGACTGGTAATTTTGTATCTGCTCATCTGTCTGCAAGGCCGGAGGCCAACCATTGACGCACAGTTCCCCTTACACTGATGCAAGCCAGGCGGTCCATTTGGATTTGATGGGATACTGTGTCAAAGGCTGTGGGGAGGTCCAGGAGGGTGAGAACAGAAAGTAAACCAGAATCATCTGCAAGGAGGAGGTAGCTCATGATCCTCGCCAGGGCTCTTTCAGTTCTCTGTTTTGGGCGGAAACCGGACTGGAATTGTTCAACGAGTTTGAAGGGTGAAGTGCCCTTCAAGTGGATATAATGTGGTGAAGAGCAGTATGATGTTAGATATTATTATATGATTATATGATGTTATATATGATATTATTATATAGGTAAGAATGCTAATCAAAACCAAGGTTTGAAACTATTTCACAAGTGTCCTTTTTGGGGTATTTACTGACATATTTGACGTCATAGAGCAAAATGTGAAGTTTTAAGCTTGTGTTAACCATAGACCTCATTTCAGGAATCTATTAAAAAAACATTTTTTTAAAAATAACTTTGAATAGGACTCATTTCCATAGCATTCTATTTGACTCAAATTACCAATATCCCCATTGTTGTTCGCATTTTAAGAGGGAAACAAAATTGAAGGCAGTTCTGAAATGTATGCTTATCTTTTAAAACACTTTCTCACATCACACCAATATGCAGAAGAGGAGAACAATGTGATCAGCACCACAGATGACTAACTCTAAATGACAAGGGTTGTCACACAGAGATACAAATGATAAGAGATAGTCGTATACAGTACAAGTGGGTGCTCTCTGAAGCCGGCTAAGTTGTCAGGATCATCACCTTTCGAGCAGACTAATTCTAAGCTGTGACATAAACAACAGGCCAGGGCAACACTGTGAAACACACTTCAGTCTGCCTGTGATCCAAATGCCTCCTGAAATGGGTTGTCAGGTTCACTCACATGTAATAACTCCCCAAAGTAATACTCTGCTATCAAAGCTGGTCACCAAATCAGTCAGAAAGTAGCACATTTCTCGACAAAAATAGATGCACGGGCCGCAGTTAATAATTAATGAATGTCAACACTCCGCTATTTAATCAGGCACGGGCACTGTGTTTATGTCACGGGCTAAACAATTCATCTTGTTCTCTGCTCCAAAATCCTCCATTCATTTTCTCTTCTGTACCATTAGCAGACGTCCACAGAGCAGCAGCAAAGCAATCACTGTATCATTACACAAGCTGAGTCATGCACGATGATCACACGCTCTGCGTTGGGGATCAAAAAACAAAAATTTCCTGCTGGGCTTAATGCAGAGTTGTGCCATGCACATTACATCTGAACTGAGTGAAATTAGAAAGATGTGTATATGAAGAAGTCGGTAGAGCACATTTCCTCAGGCAGTTCCACATAGCTGCGAACACTGCCTGTAACCATAGCAATGTTAAAGCGCAGTTTCCTCAGAAGCTTCAGAGAATGTTTAAAAGACAGTGTTTGTGTCCATCAGGCTGTGGTAAGAACTGACACAGGATGTGGCTTTAATACATACTTACAGGTGCAATTCCATTAAATATAGTTTGAATGTAGTTAAAACAGCTGAAATCGTACATATGGTAATCAAACACTTATTTGATTGACGGACAGTTAATTTGCGACATCCTTTTAAATATTACTTAGACTGTCTGGTTCTAGTTTCTAAACGTGGGTATTATTTTCCCTTTATGTCATTGTTAGTGAGATGTGTTTGGGCTGTATGACGTTGGTCCGTCAAAATGAGCAATTAGGAGACATGAACTGGGATTTCTGGGGGAAAATATGATTGGCATTTCAAATGAGCTCTATTCAACTCATGATTAGCAGGATAATTTGTCGATAAATCAAATAAAAGCAGAAAAATAATCTGTAGCCACAAAGGTTCAGCTTCTCAAATGTGAGAAATCAGTGCCTTGTGTTATGATAGTGAAAATATATATATTTCACTATTTACAAACAATAAAATGCTTTACAAACTATTTATTAGGCAAGTTGTCATTGTTCAGTATCAACTGATGTTTATAAACCTTCACATTGCTAAATACATCTTCTTTTTTTTTAAGTAACTTTTAATTTTGGTTTGATTAACTCTACAATTACCAAAGTAAAGTGTCATCATTATTAGTTGCAACTTTAAAAAAAATCTTGGCAGTTTCGTTGTTTTATGACATTTTAAAGACAAAGTGATTTACGCGGAAAAAAAATGATTGATAGAAAAATGAACCATGAACATAATCATCAGTTGTGCCTTTGGCTAAAATGTTTCCTATGTCTGTCTCTGCACTAATGACAGCCCACCTAAAAACAACAGAGCTCTCTCTGGCATTTGCAGCTGTTAGTCATCCGAACCCATTTGTTATACCCTCTTCTGGGCACGGGTAACTAAGCATCAGGTGCGATGAGTTCATTGGCAGAAACAAACAAATCTTCCCTTGAATTTATCAATATGTCACTCAGGTAGTGCAAAAACAAATGTCGGTGGCAACTTTAGCTGTAGAATCCTATCTTTTAAAACCGAGCTGTGTGTGTGTGAATGCGACATGATTTAGCACACCCAGAGGTCCGTCTCTGCGGAGTTAAAGCAGGGCCTGTCCTCGCCACACATGGTGTGTTTTAATTGATAACTTTATCAGTGTAGAAGGCGGTAAGGAGCCTTCAGGATGTGCGATGGGCCTAATTCACTAAAACGTTAAGTGAAAGTGCTTTCTTGGTAAGCATTTCAAAACAAGGTGAGAAACAAGTGAATGTTGATTAGTGTAATTAATGTAATATATGTGAATGCCTAGTTCACTAAATAACAAACAATTTGACAACACTCTCAACATGTCCTGTTTGTTTTAAAGCTGGTTCATGGCCTCTTGGTATTGTTTTAATGATATCCTGTTGCGTGTTTAAAGGGCTTCATGAAGCCGGAGGGCAGCTGTCTGACATAGCAAACGACGACCAGTATTTATCATTTATTTTCCGGACAACAAAAAAACGCTCTGCAAGACAAAAGGGAGGCCTTTGAGGTGATTACACGCTTTTATTTCCTCCTTCCAGCGACAAATGGGAATGAAATGATCTCTCACGCTGATGGATGAGAAAATCATTGCGCAATGCCTGCTGGGTGATCTCCTTTTTGTTTTTTATCTCTCATTTCAAACACCACACCTAGTAACTGAGCCCAGGAACAAAAGACAACATTCAATTTCACTCTAAATCCCACAACGGTCTTCAGGGGTTTTTCGCATTGCAAGGAAAACTCCAGGACAATGCCCCCCCAGGCTGCTTGAGACGGAGGCTTAACGGCCGTGCAGCCGTGACGTTCACACCTGAGTGGAAATCTCAGCCACAGTTAAAAACTGAGAGGGACCTCCTTCTAATCTTTCTCTCTGTCATCGTCCGTCCGTCTATCAAGAAACCACCGCGTAAGATAAGTCACGATACTTGTAATTCGTCTTTGTGTATACATCGCATCCTGTATTTCCTCACCCTGCATAACATCTTATCCTGTATGCACTTCTCTTTAAAAGCATTTCATATCATTCATCATGTAAAATGCCTCAGTGCACTCGCTAATTTCTGTTTTTGTTCTTCTCCAGCCTTTATGATTTTTTATTTATTTTTTTTGCCACGGAGGCTTTTTACGCCAGGGGGAAGGTGCATATTCTCTCTGGTCTGTTTGTTCCTTTCATTCTTATTTATTTATTTTCACATATCCATTTCATTTGTGTTGTCTACTGCCGTGCATTGCTGTTTATTAAATCCTGTTTTTAAAAGGGGAAAACAGAGGTGCCTGGAATGGGCGTGGAGCATGCAAGACGCCCTGCAGAAGATGTTAATGTGTTCATTGGTTGTTTTGGTGACAATAACAGGAGATGAAGCTTCTCTCCTTATTTTAATTTTTTTGTTTTGTTTTGTTGTGTTGTGTTTTAATGTAGAAACCAGTCGTTCGGAACGTGAGCTCTCCTGACAAGCTCTTAATTTAAAATCAAGATCATCCCCTACGTCCTTTTAGATGTATGAAGACATTCAAAAGCTTTATCTAACCAGCACGCACACTGGTTCAGCTGCGATCCAAGTGACCAAACTCGTTGACTGACCAGTGGGAAAGAATTTGGAAGCGTGACTCAAAGTTATTTCAGAGTTCATGATTTAGTCATTTTTCTTTCATATGCACTTACTACCTTTCCTCTGTGTAATACTTGAGAATAAAAGTTATGAAAAGTAGGAATCAAGTTCACTTGATTCGACACAATCACCATACTTAGGTGCCGATTCCTGCAATTTGTCAGGCAGGGTTCCATGTAAGGCAAAAATCTGTCAAGTGCCATGAAACATTTTTCACTGGTCGCCCGAGTGTGCCCGATATTTATCGCAATTTCTCGTTGCACGTGATTTAGTTGTATAAAAACATTCAATGAAAACATTTCCACCTTTTTTCCTTTTTTTCTCCATCCTTTACATGATTTGTTAAGAAATTAAGTTGTAATGTGTTATTTTAGTCTGGAGTCGTTTTGATATAGCAACTCTACAAGTGTTGCGATACAACACTATGATTTCATTTGTCTAAGTGCTGTATCAAAGAAGCCAGACTTGTTTGAGTTTCATATCTTGGGATTTCTGCTTGCTTTCTTATCACCAAACCACAGGAAAAAACCATATACATCTAGTAACTGTGTGAGTTACATTTGTATTTTGTATGGTTGTATTTTTAAACCCATCAGGGAATTTTGAAATTGAGTTTTGACCCTTTGAGGTTGCTGTAGCCTGTCAGTGAGGTGGAGTGTCGAAGCCGCAGAGCAGCAGTTAACATAAACACTAACAGCAACAATAGTGGCTAGAAACGCTTAGCCATCGTTTTCCTTCATGGTTAAATGCACTATTTTTTTTAAGCTGAAATACTCCAACTTTTTTAGCTCAAAGTGCAGTCATACCATCTTTTCCATTAATTAGGCCTATATTTGATGATCCGGTTGCAGTATATAGTCGATATACTGTAAATAATTAATTTAGTCCGCCATGAGATCACAGAACAAAGCCCTGGAAGCACTTGTCAAGCAAGACACAGACCAAGAGATGCATCGCCAAGCTTGGTAAGACAGAGACGGACTGAGAGAGATGCACCGCGAGCTGGCAAATCAACTTACCAATACTGTTATTTGCTGACATCAAGCTTGGAGAGGAGAGAACACAAGTTTACCTGATTGCAGCTCCCCTGATTCACTCTTGTGCCATTTTATTTTCTCTACTGAAGTTAGTTCCACTTCATCCTCCAATCAAAGTTGTGAGCACTGACACCCGCTGTCTGCGACTGACGTGGCTGGAGGCATAATGTTTTCCGTATTTGTCCGTCAGTCCCACTCAGAAACTTCTAGAGGGAATACTTCAAATTTGCCAACGTCCGCTTGGACCCAAGGATGATCTGATTCGAATTTGGTGGTCAAAGCTCACTGGATGTGATTGTCAAATCTCTATCAGTCCTATGTACTTAATACCTTTTATTAAATTCCTTTAAGGTCTCCACTAAATGCAGTATATTATGAATTTGCGCAGATATGGATGTAAACAACAACTTTACTTGTTGCTGGTGGCATACAACTGTGATGTGGTAATTTTTGTTTGATTAAGTTTATATCAGCCCACCATGAAAATGCTCGGTACACCAGATTACCACTCCAAAGCTTCTTTTTTTTTTTTTCCTTTTTTTTTACACGTAGAAATGACTGAAGATGAAAACAACCACATCCAGACCACATCAGCTCAAGGCCTACATTCCTAAAAGGCAGATGTCAGATCTACAGTGAAAATATTTCAACAAAATAAAGCAGCAAACGCTCACTCCAACCACAACAATAATATTGCATTGGCATAAAAAGAAAGGCTCCTGGGATTGGGTCAGTTCTCACCACTACTGTCTTTGAAATGAGCTCCAAATCAAAGAGTTGAACTTGTTCAAGCCTGAGAGGATTTATTAGCTTCTTTATTAAGTTCACCCAGTGACATAACACAACAGATTGTACCTCTTGTGTGGTGTTGTTGTCTAGTGTAATTCACAATAGAAGTTCTCTTGATGTCGAGTGTACGGTGTGAACAGGAGGGGGCCGAGCACACAGCCCTGGGGGGCCTCCGGTGTTGAGCGCTAACGTAGAGGAGGTGTGACTTCTGATCCTATATCTGACTGTAGGGTGTGGTACTCAAGTCCAAAGTCTGAGGTTTTTCCAATCATGCCTCATGTAGCTGACAGTAATTACATTTCAACATGTCACTTCGATATGGCTGGCTGGGTTAGGATAGATAGATAGATAGATAGATAGATAGATAGATAGATAGATAGATAGATAGATAGATAGATAGATAGATAGATAGATAGATAGACAATTTCATACTGTTTTACTTTGTTTATAAGTGGTGGACCCTACCACCTTTCAAGCTTCAAACACTGTTGTGGGGCACCTTATTTTCCTCTGAGAACATCTTGTTTATTCACTATTCATATTTCTGAGTTTGTATCATTTTCTTGTAAATATTACCTTTCTGAGTTTCTTATTTTTTTTATTCCAAAACTACATAGTGCTCCTTTAAGTTATGCAAAAGCCTTTGGTTGAGAATATATGACAAGTATTTTAAAACAGGATTGTGACGTTGTTATACAGGTCGCTCCAGAGTTGAGTTGTCCAAGCTGTCACAGTTCTTTTGTCCTCTCAATTAAAGCGGCTCATTACACCAAAAAATTACTTGGAAGCCATCATTATTTCATGACTGTCTTACTCTAACCTTAGATTCCTTGTCTCCTCAAGCAGAGCATCGCGCTGCCAAACTGTCAAGTCGTTACTTGGAAGTTTTTCGGGTTACTTGGGAGAATGCACCACTGGTTCAGAATTGTCAAAAACCTTAGACAGCGCAATTCTTTAAAAGACTTTTAAAAAACATTCAGAGCACATTTACAGTGCATTAGTATTCAAACCCATATGGCACGTTATTCAAATCCAACTCCTCCAGTCCACAATTCCTGGAATCCCAGACAAAACAGGATGTGTGGAATTAAAATACACCGCTAAAAATATTAATATGGGACAGGGAGATGTCGTGCGGGATGAGAAGCAGTTTTTCAAAAAAGCTTGTCTGATTCTTACATGCAAATTAACTCGGTAGGCGGCGTAAGTGGAGGAATCAGCAGAGCAGATAAATAATGTCAAAGTTTGGTATGTAAACATGTACACATGCGCTCATGCAAGCAGACATACTGTCATGTTGGGTATGTTTCAAATCTCAGGAATATTTTGTAAATACGTGGTCGGAGAAAAGTCGAGCGCTGCTTGATTAAAGAAAGCACTGTTCATGTTTCTTCATCAGTCCATCTGTCTGTCTCTCTATCTGTCAATCTGTCATGCATATCTCACCAGCTACATAACCCTCTGTCTATTGATCTCTCTGTTTTCACACCATGAGTGTATCGACTAATGACTATTCAGTGCAAACAGGAGCAGAAATAGCACACTCTGACTCAGAGCATCTTAATTGCTCATGGCGATTCTCTCTAGTTGTTCGGCCCTCTCTCCAACAAGCCAGCCATACTTTTTAACTCAGCCTTTCACACACACACAGCAAAGTGTGATGCATCCACGTGCCAAACCGAAGCGCAGACCTTTCGCTCGCCAGATTTTGTTTTTTCCAGGCCCCTCGGGGGACCTGCTGGGCTCCAGTGGAGCTGGAACAGTCAGTGCTCCTCGCGAGGATCTGATCTTTTTGAGTTCTTTTTAAAAAAAATAAAAAATATGCGTGGCCTCGCACGAACCCGCATGAATCCGCATGAATGAGACACCGCATTGCAGAGCTGGGTTTCGCAACAAAGAGCACATTTGACATCCCGGTGCATGCTTGGGTTTGAAGACTTGACCTAATCAAGCATCTTCACATGAAATGAGAGAATATTTGCCTTTTATATACAATGACTGGAGGAATATATAAATAAATATATAACCAAGTGTAAAACTCTGGTGCGTGAACATGGTTCAGGTGAGCTCATATTTCCATCTTACACGAACTTTTCGGTACTTCTTTTTTATTCATCTCATTAATTGGCACAAACTGAGAGCACAAAGTAACAGACATGAAAGTTCGCCGGGTGCAGGAGGCAGGGGTCTGCTAGGACGGGCTTCCTGACTTTCACATAAAAAGGAGCGCAATGAGGGGAGATGATCTGTGATTTGAATTTCATCTAAGCTCTCACTAAGGCTGAGAGTTCTCTCTTTCACGAGGGTTCCTGACCTTAGACTTGTCCTCGGGCTTTGTGCTAGAAGTATTCTAGTGGAGGAGGACCAGGGGAAGAGCTGAGCTTCAAACCCCGGCGCATGAAAGGAGGCCAGGCAGAGGATGGCTATACGGGTGAGGTGGGCTGCCCCAGTGGACATCTAAAAAGCTCCTGGGAGGGAGGCGCTGGCTGGAAAATGTGGCAAAGCTTGATTGGTAGCTTCAGAAAGAGAGGCATCTGCCCAAGGCTGTATAGGAGAGGCTGGAGGCTCGGCCACTTTATTTCCATAATGTCATAACACGATGTAGGTGGAGGCTGAGGGTCTGTGTAATTTGGAAAATAAACAAAAACAGGGCAACAAAGTACAGTTTGGTGCGATTCAGCGGCATAATTACATCCCAGATGAGCAGCAGTCCATCTTATGTAACATGCAAATAGCTGCCCTATAGAGCCAGAAAACACATTTCTGACTGTCTGCCAAGTACTCACGCAAGTTAGTCTGCCGTGCGCCGTTGAATAGACCCTCACAAGAATCTGGTGATTGCAATGAAACGGCAAAGACTTTGATCCAGGTATTAGTCAGATTCCCCCTGTGTTGCCACGGAAACGCGAGGAGTTGACAACAGAAAGTTTTAACCTTGGAAAAACCACAAGCCTGAAAAATATGAAGGAGCCTCTTTTCAAGTAGGATACTGAATAATGCCGTCGGATTTCTAAAGGAGGACGTGTGCCGCGTGTTCAGGCGCCATGAAGGGAAAAATAAATTGCAGTGATATAGCTACATGACTAATGAAACACGCTGAAATGTGAAATAATTCTTCAGGTCGGGGACGGATGTTTAAAGCCTTTTTCCCGAAGAAGACCGGGGCGAGCGCGCTGACAGCTCTTTAAGATGGTTTTGAGCCTAATGGTTGTTGATTATGAGTTGGGCTCATCTCGGCTCCACATTAAAACGAAGTTTCAAAGGCTCTTTCCCTAATTTGACAAGTTCTGCACACCAGTCGACGAAACCAATTAGAGATTTGACATATGCCATATTTAGATATCCAAATATTTAATCTATTAAAATTGGCGACGGAGGAGTCGGAGCCAGCTGCCGGGGCCACCGCAGCTGTCGAGGGCGCTCGTGCTCTTATTTATTTAGCCCAGTGTGGCTGGGGACGAATTCTATTGCGAATGGATGTACCTTGTATTGTTGTCTTCTGTCTGTTTGCCATTTGAAGAAATGTTAGGACGTGTCAGTGGATTTCGGTGGACGGTTAGGCTTGCAGGCCAACGAGCAAGCGGTGCATATTCAGGAATATATCTGAACACAGCGGCATGTTGGTGCAGCGGTAAGCGTAGAAAAAAGTGCTGAGAAATTCACGACATTGCCCCCAAATGTTTTCTGAAAGGTACGTTTTCCGGCGACCGACGACGCAGTTCGCGTGTGAATGAAATGCCGAAACACAGAGAAAAAGCTTTGCTCGCCTAAACACCCGCGTTCATGCAGACAGGGCGTGAGATCTGAAGTCGGCCGCTTTACGTTTGCTGCCCACTGCTCCTCATGGATGCAGGGAACAGGCTTCATTTCATTTGCATGATTGTATCTGATAATAAAGCCTCTGAAAGTTCTCCAGAACTAACAGATGGGAGCGTGAAGCACTGACAGCTGGCTTCATACTCTACATCCAGCTGTACTTTACCGTATTTTGCGCCAACTGTTGTGGTAAGACGGAGCGATCCGCGTGCATATGTTTGAAGTGCACAGTGGTTGAAGTAACCACTCTTCTCAAGCTGCACATACGCACATTTGATCCGGCAGCACAAACAAGCCTTTCGCCGGAGTGTGTTTTTGGTACTTGCCGGTGTTTTTCACAGGTGACCTAAGCGACTCCATGACCGCGCAACTCCTCAGAATATTTGAATCCATTTAGACATTATAGTGTTTGTCTCCTGTCGGTGAAAAACTATTTTCTGGTGTATTTTTAGGATGTGAATTACTGATGTCTTATGACGTACGCCAGCTACCGAGCCGTGGAAAAGTGTTGTCTGTCGCTGCCCATTTCCCTTTTTTCCAGAAGTTTCCTCTCAATAACGGCATAAACATCCTCTAATAAAAAACTTTTTGGTTATTCCCTCTCAATATCTCTTTTGGCCCCCTCAGCTCTTTATGAATTTCTTCCACTGTATGTCTTTGCTCTGTGATTGCACCTGAGGCTGCTGTCTCTGCAAGAAATTTCAAACTTATTATCTTAATTGGATTGACCTGGATAAGAATAGGTGGTCTAAGACAATAAGAAGAAGGGAAAAAAAATGCCACCTGTACTCCCAACTCTGTTGTCAACATTCAGGAGACAGCGACGACTTCTCCCTCCCTCATTATCTCGTTGCGAGAGGTTCATCCCAGGTCCAGAATTGGCAGTCATACTTTTCAAAAGCTGAAAGGATTTTCATATAAAGCATGTAATTTCTGAGCCATTCCGCCCGCCTTATCAGCGGTCTCCACCTTTCCTTTGCTCTTGAACGAAAGGGAAAAGCTTCGCCGGTTGACCGATGCACTGCTGACTTTGATACGCTTACTTATATAGAAATTAGAAGAGGGAGTGATGTCACAGGGCTCCACTTGGCTCATCATTTAATCCAAGGTTGCCGCGTCTTCATTTAAGATTTGGCTCAGCAGACCTGTTGTTCTAATGTCCGTGGTTGGAGGGTTTAACGTGAGTTAACCCATGTTCGCCTTGAAAAATTCAGTTTTTCTCACACAATGCTCGTCTGCTGCCACTCAATGCCACCAAATGCATTGTTACAGTAAAGGAGAAAAAGGTTCCAGCTGTCCGTTGAATGTGCCTGCGCTCACTATGCGAGACAATAATCCCAGACCTTGTAGCACAGCTCGTTCAACCTCACGTCTTTTGGCTCTGTGAACCGGCAATTTAAGTTAGACGTACCCTCAGCTTTAGTTCAAGGAGGTTGACACCAAATGAGCAGTGCAGGAAGAGAGCCGGTATTTCTTCTTTTTTTTTTACACAACTTTTGAGCAGCGGAAAATTAATTGGACAAGTAAACAAACACCAAGTTAAAGATTTTGTTGCACAGTCCTCTACAGTCCACAGACATCGGCAGACTCTGCTATCTTGCATGGTGATGCTCTGATGCCGGGCCAGCGCATCTACCACTCCTGGTCTTGCGCCGGGGGCTTTCAGTCTGCAGCAAATGAAATGCATGATCAATTGGGCTGAGGTTGGATGACTGATTTGGCCAGTCAAAACATCCAGTTATTTGCCCATTAAAACTTGTGTTTTGTCATGTCTGTATGTTTAGGGGCCTCCGTCCTGTCGCGCTGCTCCCTCGAACACTCTGCGGGCTAGAGACGGACTGTCGGCGCTGTTTTTTAGGCCAGCGATCACACTGACCACGCTTTCAGACCTCACCTGTCTGCGAGGGCTGTGATGAAGTGCATACGTTGGTGACGCAACTCATGAATGCAGAAAACTTGCCCGAAGACGCCTCCGCCCCGAAGCAGACAATTAATTTCTGCAATCTTCCAAATGTTTTTCCTCACACTCCAATGCACCCCCGTCACTCTGGATTCAACCCCGTCTCGCAGAAAAAACGATGCTCTGTTTGTTTTTCTACCAGTGTGTTTTCATAATTACGTGGTGGCGAAGCGTGATCTCTGTCTGGATTATGTCTTTGACATTTGAAAAATGCCTGATTGATGATTCTATTAATAAAATCACCTAAATGATATGCTAAACGATGATCAAAGGCGATGGAATTTTGGATGTCAGCTGCTGCGCGGCTCTGTCAGGCGGCAAGCAAATTTTAAAAGAACAGCTTTGGGCTATAAAGCCTGCATTTGCAACTTACAGCCCTGAAATGCCAGAAAATAGCTTTTTTTTAAAAACAAACTCATCAGCAATGCTTCTGCTCCACTGTGGATACAGAATTGGACCCAGCAGGACTTGTATGCTTTAAGTAAGTTAGCATCTTTACCGGGGGTAGCTAATCAGTAAAATAACGGCGTATAGACTGGTTGAGCACCACTTACTGTATAAGAGGTGCACACACGGAGACCGATCTGATTCATATTACAATACGCTAACAGCAGCCTGAAACATCTAGATACACTCCAATCAGCCACAACATTTGTTGTTTTTGTCATGTTTCTCTGCCGCTGTGGAGCAGTTTTTTTTTTGCAGCGGGGGCACTGCAATCAGGGACTGCCATTGCCATGTCGGGGGTGTACCACATCCAAGGATTCCCAGCAGAACATTGCATTATAATGAGATTATCAGTGTCACTGTCAGCGGTTTCAATGTTGCGGCTGAATAGTTCGAGGATCGATACAACTCAATGCACCCGATACAATTTGATGCAGGACCATAAGATTGATTTTATGTAACAAACTGCACACACCTCCTGCACTTCCACTGACTCCATACTTTGTGGCTTCAATGGAAAAACTAGCAACACACCTATTCATGGCGGTAATGAGATGAGGTGAGAGAAATGTTATTTGTCTTTTGAGTTGTGTAATTACGCGGGATTTATGTTTGCAGCGAGGGACGGGTATTTCGGGAGAGACTGAGCGCCATGTTTAGTCAGAGGATGGATTGAAACAGAGTTATAATTATAACAGAAAACTAGTCTCCGCTCGGAGAAATCCAGTGATGATAATATCTAGGGGCAAGAGGGCAGACTGATAGCCAAAAGGGTCTAATATTTAATTGCGATAGAGGGGCTTAATAAGCTTAGCCTGTTGCCCCGGGGAGATTAGCAAAAGAACAGAAAGTGTAATGACCGATCCGATACCATCAGGCAAAAAATTTACAACAGCAGGCGCAGCGAGGTTCTGAGATGATCAATGACTGCTCAGTAAAAAAAAAAAAAAAAAANAAAAAAAAAAAAAAAAAAAACTAGAATTAGCAGTAGCAAGTGCAGAACACTGCTACTTTATACACATTTAAATATTCTTATGTGGGATGTTTCTTAGTCTTTCATATGCAGATGGCAAGCTGCAAGTCTGGTGGATGCCACCCACATTTGACACTTCATACAGATGCTGTGATGGTTTCAGCTCCAGATTCGAACATTGTTTGAGGGGGTAAAAATTGCATGCAAAGTCGATGAGCAAACTGGCAAGAATACACTGTAATAATAAGGTGCCGACAGTTTGAAACACCTATTGCATTGTCGCGTTGTCCTTGAAGAGGTAGTGCTTTTCAATTATGCTTTTGATGTTTTTGTGATAAGAGCCTTTGGACGAGAGTGTTGTTATTTGTCGTAGCAAGTGCCATTTTATGTTGACGCCTCGATCCATGGCTGGCGTACAGCGTCCCATTAGCCACCTGTCACCATCATGAGTCCACACAGTTCTCATTATGGCATGGGCAACGGTGTTCAGCCTACATTGAAATTCAAACGGCATTGCCTCCATTTTTGTTGGCCGTAACGACTGAACTGCAACATTGGAATTAATGTAAAGATGATTCTAAGGGCATTTCCTGTTTCATTGCATAGTTTGCGGGCACAGGGAGGCCATTTAGTTTGGTTTTTGAGCCACCTGGAAGACCGTTCGATGAAAATAAATAATGCTTTATGAATTCAAGGTGGCGGGAAAAGAAAACCTTACAGACACAGCAGGAAACACAGGTTCCCCAAGGTCAAAGACGAGGAGGCAGGACCGCGGAGGCGAGGCAGGGAGCAGCCATGCGAGCAAGCACAGCAGATGTGGGTCCTCCGAGTCTGATCAATGGCTGTGGCTGTTTGCTCTGCTCACCAGCGGATAACGGCGCTGCGAGGAGCGTTTATTCCTCGCTGCAACTTGCAATTAATGAAGTCTGAGAAATGGCCACCGCTCATTAGCGTCCACTGACCCCCTGTAGATTAAAACGATTGGTCACGCTTCCCGTTCGTCACCCTCGGTCACAACGATCTTCACGACAAAACGAGGGACATGATCTGCACATCTACTGCTGGGTCGCACCCACTAAACCTCGCGTGAAGGGATGTGTGTGGGGTGATTTACAGTCTCTATAGTTCTAATGATACAGAAGCACCTTCAGACACCAACTTAACCAGCTCCTAATTCATTCATTTGAGTATGTGTCTTTACTAATGACTCGTGCACATTCTGTTCCTCTATTATTCAAACAGATTAGCTTGTTATATTACAAATGACTACATGAATAGTAAATAGTTGTAATTCCTATTAGGCTGTCACCCACAGTTGTTTTGCTTTTCAGGCACATTTTCAACGAACAGCTGTCTGTGCACACATTTTCTTGTGGCTGCTTCAAAACAAAAAGCAGCCTCATGTTTCACTGGTTGAGCTCTGTTTACAGGAGCATTAACTTAATGCAGTTCTGATGCAACAAATAGCGTTGCTGACTGTGAATACGTGGAACAGCTACTGCCGTTTGAGTTTCAAAATCTCAAGGATTATAACAAAGTGCTTAAATATCTGTGTAGTGCCCTGCTAAATGGTTGATATGGGTTTATGGTTCAGTTGGTAAAAGTATTCTGATGTGGGCCTATACATGCATTGCTGCTGTACTTGTGTGGTTAATGTGGCGAATAATGCTAAAATGTCCTATGTTTTGAAAGGCTTTTGAACGCATCAGGTTTCTCTTAATTGGGTTGTTTGTTTGGGCAGGTGTCAATCATTTCCTCTGTCTTTGGGATTAACCTGTCAGATTGTTAGATGGGCGGGGCTAGAGAAAAAAAAGCGATGGGAAGGAGAAGCGGAAAGACGTTAACTCTGAGCAAACTTCCAAACAACTTTATGAAACAGTACTATTAACCGTTATCAACCAGGAGTTGAAGCAACTGCTTATTTTGCTAAGAGTGTAACCGAGCGTCTTACTGGCGCAAGGCAAAGTCGGGGACCGATGCTAGCGGTTAGCATCGGCAGCTGCTAATCAGGAGACGACGGCAGGCGACGGCTGACGACTTTGGACGTTTGCCGTGGCCACGTTCTACTGCAGGTCACGTCGCCGCCACCATGAAGAGGTTTTGGAGGAGATTGCTAAATCGCTTTATCGTGGTTCGGCTGTGAGTACACTGCGCGCCATCACTGGTACAAACTGAAACACTACAAAAAACCTCAGAGTTTAACTATTGTGAAGGTTTCTAATGTGTGTGTGTGTATTTCTTGGTTATGAGGTGATTCAAAACTAAGGGAAACTATATGAGCAACAAGCTAAAAACTGTCCTTGTTTGAAGGTGTTTTTCATGTTGATGATGTTTATATTGAATAAGAGCTGTAGTTACAGTTGGAGTAAACTGCATGGGAGTATTCATGCTCAGTAACAGCATAGTTACAACAAATAAACTAACCAGGCCTCTACATCTGAGCAGGCCATACCAAAGCTTAAAGGACAAGTTAACCCAAAATTTAAAAATTCAGTCGTCATCTACTCACTCTCATGTAGATGGAAAGATGAGTGAAGTTTTGTAGTTGTGCCCACTTCAGACCGCGAACCCAGGAAGAGCACCAGTTCTGGTAGTGGTCAAACTGTGTAATTACATTGTCACGAGAAACACTGGCCCAATAAAACCTTTCCCGGAAGCTTACATTGTGAAAGAAGTGTCTGTGAAACAGTGGATCCATTTTCTGAAGAACCACCACTCCCACCAATTGACTCGTTTCACTATAAGAACTTGATCTGTTTGGTCCAATAAAAATTCCGAAGTCCAGAATAGCAGCAAGATTAAATCATGTCATCCTCATTCAGGACAAGCGCTAAACCCTCAGTGTGGCCGTCTCAGAGATGGAGTTTGACAGTGCTGACCTACTCTGTTTGACAGAGAGGGTGGAAAAACATACTCTGAAATTACTTTGAGCCAGTGCAAACATGTAGTTTTTCTTTTTTTTAACACACAATTTCTTCAAAGCAAATGATCTAATAATCCATTTCCATGATAATTCCATATTGATCTAGACAAGTGCAAAGCCACGGCACCGGCGGATCAAGCGCACACACTACTTAAGCATTTAACCTGTTGTATTAATTAGCAATTTTCTTCCAGTTGGCTAACTGCCAAAATGGAGGAGCCCCTCTGTAATCAGGCATGAGTAGTTAAATTACGACCGAACAGAGCGGTTGGAAAAGAAAAAAGACAATTCGGAAAGATTCCAGGTAATTACGACGTAAAAATCCCTTCCAGCTGAGTGATTTTATAAAACCACAGATGACAAACCAACCAAACCGTTTCCACTTCATCATGAACTGCTCTGCAACAATTTCTCATGTCTCCTTTTCTCACATCGCTGCTGTCACACCACAGCATGCTAACCTCCACTTCTATTTTCTGTTTCCCATTTATCATCTATTTGTCATACCATCTGTTAATAGAGACTTCACAGCTTAACCCTCCTGCCTGTCTCTCCTCACGCACATGCAGAGAAACACAGAACTGATGGATTTGGCTGACCCCCGTACTCTTGTTTTTGCTCGCTAAAAATTACGTGGCAGAAACGGATAATGCTTGTGATATCATCAACATGGAACGGAAACGTGGTGTGAAATGAGCTTGTTGGTGATTAGCGCACACTGCGGATGACATGACTGCACCCTGGAAATGCGGCACAATTGAGGTCTTAATCCATCAATCTGATTCTGATTCTTTAGGTCATGGTCCTGTCATTAAGTGTCATTGTCTGCATGTTATGCGTTTCCTCGGTTCTTGTAGTGTCTTTCGCGCTGTTTTCTGTTTTCTTGTGCTCCTCACCAGCCCGATTTTCCTCCGCACCTACCTTGCTCCATCCTCAGCCCAGCGAGTGTTCCGAGTGTTTTTCCTCTCATTACCCTCACCCGTGTATCTTCACCTTTCTCCACCTGCACCCTATCCCCTCTTTCTTCAAGTTTGTATTTAGTTCCCAGGGTTTCCGCCAGAAAACTTGCTAAGCCCGGTGGTAGAAGTAAAAAGTTAATTGATGGGCAATTACGTGCTTTAGGAGGGAGTAAAGGCATTTAAAACCACCAACTATGGCTTCATGCTCATTATTAATCACTGGCTCGAATGCTGCAGGGATTGACAAGCCTACAACATGAAAACAGTGCAAGCTAGCTATTATATATTTTTATAATAGATATTTAATTATAATCAGTGACATATATTTACATTTGAAACAATGTGGCATTGTTTACATTTGCTTCTGCTTGCTGCCATATTGATGCTGGTGTGATGGTGGACCCAATATGAGTGTTTAGTACATCTTGCCTATAAGTAGTGCAAGGAGCTTCAATAAAAGCTGTATGACTTGTGTTCATGTCAGGAACCTGAGACAGTGCAACATGCTTTGATTTCTTGTAGAAACTATGACTACCAAAGACAAGATCTACTCAGAGAATTGCAAGAAATTGGCTTTAAAGAAGTATCTCTGAAAAGTATTTTAGAAATAGGGTCAAGCAGGAGGGGAAAACGCAGTTTTTTCAAATATAGACACTGGTCTATAGCAGGATATAGTGCACTAAGGTGCTAGTCCCATAGATGGCAGCAATGCAACTTTTGGATGCCGGCTGCCGTAAAACTCCAAAGAAGAAGACCAACAACATCAAGAAGAAGAGCTCTGGTCAAGGATCCCTGCATTGCCCGCTGGCGGTGGCTGCAACATACCTAAAACCGAAACTTTGACTTTATTAAAACGGCTACCGTCAGAGCTTATCCAACGCTGAATTTAATAGTGGCGTTTTACTACTAAACCACTGTGAAATTAGCGCACTTATTATTGTTAATATTTTCACGTATTGCAAAACAAACAACATAAAACTTACCATAATTGGTCAGGTACAGCCACCCGCTGTACAAACAAATTTTGATTAAATCCGCTGGTTCTATGTTTCCCATCGCGGCACGGAGAAGGCTGTTCTGCCACTGCAGCAGACACCGAGCTAACATCCATGCTACATCCATGCTAGCTGCCTCATCGCCCCGTGACTCAGGCAACATTGCGCCGCTGCACACCTGGTCAACAGGTGAACCAGCGGGTTCGACGTCTCCGCCTTTGTTCGTCCGACTTCGGAAGAAAAAGTTTGTGACATCCCGTTATGTTCAATCACAGGTAGCCTAGTTAGCATGTAGTGACAGTAGCAGTGGTTTGTAGGGCGTTAGGTGATGAAAAGACACCTGACCTCAGACCCGCCATGTGTTCACGTGTTGACAGTAAGATGTCGCCATTTAAATAAATAAACGATACTTAGCCTGGCGGTGGGAAATTTAAGGCTTGTAATTCACTGGGGGAAACCCTGAGTCCATTCTTTAGTTCACCCTTTGTTGAAACATCTGTTGGGTTTCCTTGATCCTGCAGTTGAGTTTCCCCCATCCTGCTGTTTGCCTTTTCCTTGCATCGCTGTTTATCTTGCATAAGACCTTCATCCATTGAGATTCCTGCCTTCTGTCTCGTGCATCTGGGTACATCTGGGTATATCTGATACATCGTGACATTAACATTTGCCAAATCGGTACATATTGAGGTGTGTTGATGGCTGATTTATCAGCAGAAAAGTGCACAGACAGTCTAGACAAAGGCGAACATTTTTGCTGGGATGAAGACAGTTTGGTTCTCCTTTTCACCCAGCAACTCCATCTAGTTCACCCATGCCAGTCTTTGTAAACGAAAAGCTTTGACACAGAGATGAAACACAGAGATCCCACTTGATTTTTTTTGTCATTAAATTATGTAAAGTCCCAGCTTCAACAGATGTTTGAAGTGACTTGAAAGTACTGAAAATTGCATCTGAACATTGCTAATGTGATTCCTTCATAATTCAGACTACAAAAGCATTTATCTTAGTTGATGTTCAATGGCATTTTTCGAAACTGATAAGTGAATATATCAGATGCGCCATGAAAGTGTCCCAGTGAAGCAAGGCCTCAATATTTCAGTCTAAATGTGTCTAACAGTGATCTGATTTCCATGCACACACTCACTCACACATTTTTTCCCTATCAGATAAATGCATGAGGCGGTTCTGCATGCAGTAGACGGTGTTTATACATCTTCTTTAGATTCAGCCTTAAAGCATAGATATCCCACAGCTCTATATATCATGGTTTTATTACATCTTTATATGATACATAGCTGTAGTTAGGTAAGAACCATGTGTATGTTCAACATCTCATATTTTTAGGAACTAAATAGAAACCTTGACAATAGTGGAAGTCATGAATGTATGCATTTTTCTCCTTTTTCAACCATTTTTAAAAAAGAAAAAACCTGAAAATTATAACTTTTACTTAGACAGTAACAAAAGACATGATTCAATTTAGATACAATTCTGTAAATTTTACATGGCCATTTTTCTTTCCACAGTATAATTTCCGTCTCCAATTTGCACCTTCATTGATTTCCAATGGCTTCCTTCTCCTACTTAGTTCATGGGGGTCTGTAAGCCTCAGCATGCACTGAGTGAACAGCAGGACATTTTTGGAAAAAATCAAAGGCAACACATTTGCACTTATGGACAATTTGGAGATTCATGCTGACCCAAGCCGCATGTGCTCCGATGGTGGGCGGAAGCCACAGCAGCCAGAGGAAAACCCACACAAACTAGAGGCGAGCCTGCCTCCAAACAAGAAGGAGCACAGCCACGATTCAAAACACACAAACATCTTGCTGTTAGGCTACAGTGCTAACTGCTGAGCCAGCATACCACCCTCGTTAGAACGCTTATAGCCTGACTATGTCCCCGGTGTGCATACAGGTGGGTGGTAGCACGGCAGAAAAGAGGCATGTTGATGTATAAACTAATCGTTAAGTGAACATCACTTAAATGATTACATGTGAAAGACGATTGCGTAGGCTGACATGCCCTCTTTGTTTGAACCTGGTGCGAACTCTGTGTGAATGAGAGAAAGTCTGAAGCAAAAAGGACAAGTGTAGCCGAAGTGTATCATCTCTTAATGTTTGACATGTACACAGACAGAAAGGCAAATATGACAATTTGTGACAATTTTTGGGAATATATATATATATATATTCCCAAAAAAACATATTCCCAAAAAGTATATATATACATATATATATATATATATATATACATCGTAACAACAGCAGCAGAACTGCAATGATTGATCCATTAATCGATGAAA